>PVJH01028973.1:0-10827 GCA_004026705.1 Nesogale talazaci | reverse complement strand
CACCGCCAAAGAAAAATAAACACCCGCATTCCACGCGGTCTCCTTCCTCTCTCCACCTGCAGAGCAGGGCAGCCCTCTCTCCCCGTTCAAATAAAGAAACCCAACACTGATACCACAATCTCCCCTAGGGCCCCTTGACTGCACCCTGCCACGCTGGGTGGCCCCAGCAGGTCCTAGCCCCTGCCGTTCCCCGCCCCCCCCCACCCCCCGTCAGAATGCGAGCTCACAAACGCCTGCCCTCAAGTCCAAAAAACTTCCCACCAGACATACCCCATCGGGGGTTTGCTGCCCGAGGGAGCGGTAGGCAGGTGCAGGCCATCTAGTCTACAGAAGTGGTCTTGAATCCTAGCTCTGCCACTTGGACCCTCTCTGGCCTTCAGATTCCCTGATCACCCTTAACAACAAAACCTTCACTGCCATCATCATGAGCCTATAGGGCAGAGTAGAACTAACCCTTGTGGGCGTCTGGGGCGATAATTCTTGAAGGCGGTAGAAAGACTCATCTTTTTCCCAAGGCGTGACAGGTGTGTTTGAACTCCCGATTTTGTAGTTAGCCACCCAACTGGTAATCCACTATGGTACCAAGGCTCCCTGAAATCCTTAAAGGGCAGTTAATAAAGGAAGGCTTAGTGGGGCCCACCCAACGCTTAGCACAATAGGTATTCATTAAAAGATGGCTTTGCTCCATGTGGCCTTTCAGCATCCAGACAGACATGCACTTATTAGAGGAACCAGGCCCACCTCTGCTTCCAGAATGTGTGTCTGTCTCTGTCAGAGGCCTCTGGAATGCTCCAGCTTCCAGGCTGAGCTCTGCTCAGAGAGACCAGGGTGGCCTCTCAGTTTAATTAGCCAGGGCTGGGGCCCCAGGGGACAGTGTTACCCTAAGGAAACAAAGCCAGCTCAGCCCACATCCTGCTGGACTCAAGAAGAGAGGGACACTCATTTAAGTCTGATTTGGCAAAATGTCTGTTTTTAATGCTATTTTGGGCCACAGTGGGGGTTTTCGGTGCTTGTCTCAAAAGTATCGTAGACCAGATTCCTTCCCACCTCCCCAACTCCTATCTGTGTTGGAGAAAAAAGGATTGACTTTGCCTGTCTCTCTTCTCCTGCCTGCTTCTCTTCCCCACTCATCATGGAGATGCGCATGAGGGATGGGTGGAGGGTAGGCCCCCCCTGCCAGGAGCCTCACCCAGGCCATCCCACTTGCCCACCTCTGCAGAGGCCCCTCCACAGGCTGCATAGCTAGGTCCATGTTCTGGTTGAATTGTGGATTGAATTGTGCCCCTCCAAAGTAGGTGTCAATCTGACCAGGCCAGGACTCTCAGTATTATCACATTAAAGACCGGATTTTTTTTTTTTTTTTTACCAACTTACCCAAGTGTTTCGGCTGCTAGGGTTTTTGTTTGTTTGTTTGTTTTTGGCATTAAACCATAAACACAAGTAAACTCGGGATCTGTCCGCAATGTGTTATGTAATTATCCTCCATTTTTGTGATCCGCTGTAATTCTATCAGGCGTAAATCGGACCGTTTCTGGTGTTAATGAGGCAGGATTAGTGGTAATTATGTTAATGAGGCAAGCGATAAGCTACAGAATTAGGTTCTAGATCTCTTCTGAGATCTAAAAGAGATGACAGAAAGTGAGCAGAGATGGCGGGCCTGCTAAGGTCAAGAAAGGGGGTCCTGGAGTAGAGAGTGTCCTTTGGGTGGGTGGGGGGATTCTTGGGCTGGGAACTGTGTGGAGCCGGAAGTCCCAGTCAGAGACAGCGCTCCCCTCCAGCCAGCACTCTGAACTCCCACGTAGGGATTGGTAAATGGTGAGAGAATACATGTCTGTGAACGCCACCCACTGTGGTGCTCCCTATCGTAGCAGCACCAGACCACTAGGACAGGGCCCTGCCACAGAAGGCCGGGACTTGTCCTTCCTCAAACCAGGCGTTTTTCTCCCCCTCTCTGCTCATGGAAGAGGACCCTTGTGGCAAGGGCGTCGCTTGGGAGGGAAAGGCCAGCAACCCATCGGCTGCCCGAGGGAGGCAGACGGGGCTTTCAACTCCATGAAGGGCTTCCGTCTGGGAGCCCACAGGGCCAGTTCATTCTACCCGTCACGACCGTTTGGTATTCCTTGTGGACACTGCTTCTTGTGTCCCGAGGCCAGATGCTCTTCTGTGGTCTCCCCACCACACACCTCTTCACCTCCTGCCTCTGAGGCCTCCCCTGGGCGGAGCCCTTGTCCACCTGCCACCCCGTGGGACTCCCAAAGGTGGAGCCCCTCCCCTTCCCTCTGCCACACCGCACTTCTCTCCCTCTGGTGTCTGCTCACCCACCCCAGCGGCCCGGTTTCCAGACGCTCAGTAGCATCCTTGACTTCAACTAAATATCTGCCAGTAGCCCCCGGCCCCTCCCCCTGTCTGGACATCCAAAAATGTCTTCCAACCCCGGTTTGTGTGTCCCAACTCCAACAGAGAGCCACTGCTCCGAGGCCTGTCCCAGCACCCTAGCACGGCTGGCCGTAGGACTCTTCCCCTCACTGATAGAACGGGTGATTTCACCATTACCTCCGACCATAGTCAAGCGTAAATTTTACTTTCCCCATCAGATAGAAGCTTCCAGAAGATAGATCTAGCTTTGTACCAGTGCGGTCTCACCTAGCAGGTTGGTTGTTTGTTTTGTTTGTTCCCTCAAGGAGGAACTCTGAGGCCCTGGAACCTAGCCAGCTCAAGGCCCCCCTCCCCACCTCACGCCGGATCATGGGTGAGCCTGTGGCGGGGACCGTACACCTCTGGGTCTCAGTGGTTCTCCATTCGTTGTAACAAGAACCCCTGCGAATGGAAGCTTCCCGGCATTGGTTCAGGCTTTACCCCACTCACAAGATGCTTTATAGACGCGCTCACCTTTGACCCTGACCAAGAGTATGCCATCGGAACTACTCTTCCGCCATCAGGCAGCGCACTTGATGAGCAAGGGCAGCGGCCCAGAGTGTTTGAGGGGCTTGCTTCACGACACACCCACCGTGAGGAGGCCTCCATCAAGAGACACGGCCACTTTAGGGCTTCCTTCCTTTAGTAAAGTTAGGCCCAGGCCTAGCGAGACTTCCCCAAATCAACAATAACCTGGATGTCCCGACCTCTACCCCGTGAGCCTTGCTGGGTGAGCTCAGAGCCGCCGGAAGTCCAAGGCAGGACACAGAAGAAGCCCCTTATGAGACACGACAGGATAAAACCAGGGCGTGGGCTCGAGAAGTCCACCTGCTTCCGTGGCAGGGCGGAGGGCACCCGGTCCTTGCTTGGCACAGACATCTCCCAGCCCCACCCCCATGTCCCATGTCCCAGCACTAAGCCTCTGGCCAGTGAACTCCTGGAGGCCGGGAATCAAGATGACAAGAAGGAAGAGGGACTCTTCAGGCAGCGCACTGCTCCCAGTACTCTGTTTAAGGAGGTAAAGCACCTGTGAGGTCCTGTGAAAATGCTTGGGGGAAGGGGGTGTGTGTGTGACTTCCAACCTTACCAAGGGAGAGGATGCTCCAAGCTAACAATCCAAGGTCAACGCCTGTGAGTTGAGGTTAGGCTTGCCTGAACCCCCAACCCTTCCCCCAATTGTGATACCAACTGTCTTTCACACAGCATCCTCGATCGCTCGGCTAGGTGAGAAAAGTCACCGCCATGGCCACACCGAGCGCGCAGACCGTACTCACAGGATGCTCAGGGTGTGCTTTGCCAGTGACGGCCTCTCAGCAGTGCTCACCGGCACCTCCAGGTCCTTGGTCTCTCTCGGCCCCTCGGCCCATGTAACACTTGGACGGATTGTTACCAAGCTCTTCTAGCTTCGCAGATAGCCACCCAAAGGCCCTCCACTCCACCAGTAGGCTTCGTCCAGCAGGCGCTCAGTGCTTTGTGGGTCAGCAAACCTAGCCTTGACCCTGCCTCCCCTTTACCTGGCCAGAGGCAACCCCCTGTGTCAACAAGCCTCCTGATCCAGAGGCACTCAGCTCTTCCTTGATGGTGGGTCCAGAGGCCTACTACTCCATCCCAAGCCCCTGGTTCTCCTGTCTCGCTGCGGCCGCCCCTAGCCATCTCTCACCGCAGTCGCTGGTGCCTCAGCTCCCTGTTTCCTGCATCAGGGCAGTGCCCCGCATAGGATGTTAGGTTCAAAGGACGTGTCCTATTCCGGGGCCTCCTCTCTTGGTGGTAGCCAGATGCCCCTTTCTGGCGCTGAGAGGGTTCATTTTAAACCAAGCAGGATGACAAAACAAAACCAATCCTTTCCTTAGGGTCCCAGTCATCTTCTTTGTACGCTCCCACCCCACAAGGAGAGTCCTTGGAGGACTAAGGTGCCCCTGACCCCAGTCATGGTGTCTGCAATTGCCTCGGAGGCATATGAAAGCTGGACGTGGAAGGTGGGAGGCCAGTGAAGAACTGGGTGATGGTGGTGCTGAAGGCTGTTACACCTGCCACGGGCTGCCAGCTCTGTCTCAGAAGAAGTGCAGCCAGAATGCGCCTCAGGAACACGGGTGGCGAGCCTGCCCCACGTGCTTTGGACATGTTATCAGGAGACGCCAGGTTCTGGAGAAGGATATGCTGCTTAGTGCAGTCGAAGGTCAGCCAGAAAGAGAGCAAGACTGCCACGGAGACGGCCATAACCATGGGCTCAAACATGCCCACAGTAGAGGATGGGGGGTGGGGGGTGGGGAGGACTGGGCCTTGTCTCTTTCTGCTGTCCAGAGCGTGACCGTGGGTCTTAGTCCACTTGAAGGCACCAACTGGCAGCCAGGCCCTCGCAAGGTGCAAGTCATCCCCTCTCTTCAGTGGGCCGCAAAGGCCTCACATTTCCAAGGTCTTGCCTGGTCTTGAAGGAATCCTGGGGGCACTGTGGTGGGCTAAGGACTGAGCGACTTACCATAAACCTACCGGCTGCCCTGAGAAAGAGGAGGCCGTTTGTGTCCTTAGAGACGCATCCTCAGAAACCTCCGTGAGTCACGCGCAACTGAGCCGCAGGGGGTCAGGGACCAGAAGAGTGGCGGGAAACGCCGCACTGGCCTGCAGACAGGAACCATCGCTGCTCCCACTTTACAGGTGAGAAAATGGGGTACAGCCAATGCTAGACAAGCCGCTCGAGCTAGCCACAGGCAGAACCGGGATCTGAACCCAGGGAGCCAACCTCCCAGAGGTGGGCGCGCATCTGGTGTACCCTCTTAGAATTGCATCTCACTCCTGCGGCTCTGCTCCCAGGACCCGGGCGCGCACAACGTGCCCAAATACGATTTACGAACGTAAAGAAGCGCGTGTGCTACCCTGGCACATCCACTGTCCCTGGGCCCCTGAAGGGCTGGTGCTTTCTGGGGCTCCACCTGCACCGCCGGGGCAAGGGCACTTCTGAAGCAGAAACGGTGAGTGTTCTCCATTCTGCTTCCAGGAGCTGCAACTGGAAGGGGCCTTGAAGGCACACGCACAGCCGCGGGAGGTGCAACCACCGATCTCTCCCCGTCAGGAGGAACGCAGTGGTGGATGGAGACCCGGAGAAAGAGTGAGCCCAACGGGGCAGCGACTCGTGCAGACATCCGTCTCCCCAACCCTGAGTCCAGAAGAGCTAGGAGATGCCTGGCTCCCATGACCCACTGCTCTCAGAAGGGTCATATTGTTTGGTACTGGATCGAGGGCGATAAAAAGGTGAAACAGAACACCAAATCCAAAAAAAAAAAAAAGAAAAGAAAAGACTAGGCTGAGTCAGATAGAGACTGAGGGAACAGGTTTGGAACACCCTAGTGGGGTAGTGTTTGTGAGTCGGCCTGCTAACTGCTAGGTCAGCAGTTCAAAACCAGCAACCACCTTGCAGGAGAGAGGCGGGGCCTTCTCCCACAGAGAGGTTCGGTCTCAGAAACTCACAGCGGGCAGTTCTACCCTGTCCTGTGGGGTGGTGATAAGTTGGCATCGACCCGAGCACAGTGAGTTTGGTTTGCTTTAATCAACCATTGACGCTCCAAAGGGCAGCAGTCACCCAAGGACGGAGGGTTAGGAAAGATGGAGGAATAGAAACAGGAAACACAGGGCGGAAGTGAGATAAGCGAGGGTGCACTGAGGGGCTTGTAATGGATGGGCTGACACAAAATGTCTACCCACTATTGAATGTAAAACTGATGGCCCCCTCTGTCAACCATTAACAATAAAAGGTTATTTAAAAACACAAACAACACAAACTCTAACCAGAAGACTAGTCGTTTTCACCTGCCCTGCTGTGTAGCAAAGACCCGTCCAAAGGCCCATCTGCCCTGCCCTGGATGGGGAGGAACTGGCTCCACACTCCTCATTCCGGCCAGGGTCACTATGGGTAAGACTTGGAGCAGAGGGTTTCCAACGTTTTCTGGCCTGCCACATTTCCCCAGCTTTCAGAAAGAAAAAAAATTACTCAGAGCCCCACTACCCATGAAAATCTTTTCTACTATAATCCATCCAGGATAAAGTGCAGCTTTCTGCTTTTACAACTCCCTGGGTTTGTCCACCGAGCCCTGGTGGCACGAGGGTTCCGAGTTGGGCTGAGACCACCCACCTCGCCGATGGAGAAAGATGAGGCGTTCAATGGGGTTACAGACTCGGAAATTCACGGGCGGTTCTACCCTGTCCTCTCTGGTTGCTCTGGATCCGAACCCCCTTCAAGGCAGCTCCACGCCCCCCACCAGGGGGGCAGTATTGTCCATTTTGAGAAGCAGGACTCAGTGGCACGGAGAGCACAGAAAAGAGTCAGCATTTGTGAACACACGTTCACAAAACCCCCAGTAACTTCCAGGGAGCCACTATTATGCAGGCCGTTTTAAAGGTGGGAAAACAAAGGAGAGACAGACAGACAGACTGGGTTCCGGATCTGAACCCGGCTTGGTTGCCCTGAGTCGGATTTAGCTCAACAGCGCCAGGGTTTGGTATGGGTTGGGTTTGGCCTGACCCCCAAACGTGTAAGACGTCAAGGTCGAAGGCCTCTTGGCTTTCCTGATGAAAAAACACACCAACCCCCTCATCGCATTGGACGCTTGTGAGAGCTCACCTTCCCATTTTCAACAGCACTGAACACTGAGCTCGGAGAGGCAACGCGCTGGCCCGAAGCCGCAGCCAGAACTCCAGCCTTTTCCTGGAATTCAGTGCTCCATCCACTGCCCCGACTCTCCTGGCAGGTCCAGCTGGATGGGTTCCCTTTTCTCCCCCAGACCCCCCCCCCCCCCCCCCCCCGGAACACCAGGCCTGAAAATGCACCGAGCCCACCCTCTTCTCTACCACTGGATCCTCTCTGGTCTTACCCCTAAGGAGTGGGGGATGGGCTCACCAACCTCCAGTGTGAATGGACCCATTCTCCACCCCACCCCACCCCCGGCATAAATGAAAAGACAGCCCAGAGCAGAGAGGGGAAACGTCCCACCAGCCTTCCTACACCGTGCTCTTCCCTGTCCCTCCACCCCAGCCCTGGGCCTCTGCACCCTCTGGCCAGCCCATCCCCGCCCCCCGCCCCCCACCCAGTGACTTTGTGCAGAAACCAGAGCCTTACCTAACCCTACACTTGCAGGGCCTCAGCAGTGGACTCGTTTCTCATGGGGGAGAGAAGGGGGCACGCACCAAGAAGCACACAGTGCAGGTGGCAGGACACCCAGAGAATGTCTGCTGAACATGGTGAATGAATGAATGAATGAATGTCCAGTATCACTCCACCTCGTCTGCCTGGTTATCTGACTCCCTGACTGGACATTTATGATTCACCAGAAGGTCTCCTTCTCTTCCCCACTGTCACCCCCCTCCCTCTCTGAGCTCCAGGTCTCCCCCTGGCCCTATCCTGTTTCTCTCTCTGTCTCGCCCCTTCCCCTCCCCATCACACACACTTCACAGAGATTCAATAACCAGTAGAACAAAACCTGTCTTTTGCCAGCCAAGCCCCAGCTTGTGCCTGAAGCCCCTGCCACCCACCCTTCCTCCTTGGTGTCATATTCCAACCTCAGTGCCCCAGTGCCCCACCAGGGAGCTAGAATCCTGCTCAGCCCTAGCCTTGAACCTGTCCTCAATCCCCAGGAACAGGGTGAGCCAGTTTGTCAGCAGCCCCCTTTGGGAACGCTCTAAGCAGCCAGCCTGAAGGATGGGCCCCCAGCCGGGACAGGATGGACAAGAGGGGAGGAGAGGGAAAGGGAGGGGAGGGGAGGGAAGAGGAGGGGGGAGGGGAGGGGAGGGGAGGGGAAGAGAGAGGAGGGGAGAGGAGGGGAGAGGGGAGGGGAGCCTTGCCTCCATGGCTGGTCTTTGACTCCAGCCCAGTCCAGAAGAGTGAGGAGGAGTCCAGACGCCACTGATAAGGATCAAGCCCCCTTTCCTCCCCCCCACCCCCCCTCCCCGCCAGAAGCCCTGTATCAGGGTCCCCTGTGTCTTGGACCTCACATTTGGTGCTGGGACCAGCGGGCAGCCAGGAGGAAAACAGCCTGGTGGAAAGGACACTGACTGAATTACCAATGACCAGGGATCCACTATGTGTGGCAGTGTAGACAAAGGGAGATGACTCATGCCGCCTCAGGGGTCAGAGAGGGTGAAGCCGGCTGTCTGTTTTGGACTTGGGAGGAGGGGAAGGAAGGTGAAGGGTATTCTGGGTGGAAGGAACCGGCTAAGCACACAGAGGCAGGGACATCCAGGGCATTCTGGAGGGGAAGGGGATTTCATTGGCAGGGGGTGGGGGGTGTGGGCAGAGCAGGCAGAAGATGGAAAGACAGGGAAGGACTGAGTGCCTGGAAGGGGACACAGTAGGAATCCTGGAGGTGCCCAGATCTGTTCGGACTGAGACAGTCCTCTGGAGGATGGGGCCAAGGTGGAGGCAGGGAGGTCAGTGAGGACGCCTGGGCAGGCCACCACCATCTGATCCCCATCTCCCTTTTGAGTCAAGGCCTGTCCTACTGGCCACAGCAAACCAATTTATCTGACCCTGCCACCAAAGAAGTGCTTGCTTGCTTCCCAAAGCCCCTCTCCTCCACAAAGGCCCCCCATTCTGGCCAATATGAGGCAGACTCGGCCCTGCCCTTTAAGTCTTTTTTCCGCCTCACCCTCTCTGACCCAAATGACTTACCCATCTCTCTCTGTCAGGAGCCTCACCACCCCCGGTGTACCCCTAGAAGCCCTACCTGGTGTTTCCAGTCTGGCCCCAGCCCCAGGTCCAGCAAGGGTTCCCACAAGAATGCCTGTCTCCTTGGTTACTATCTGGTTCTCCATCACCCACTGGGCTGTGACCTTCCTGGGGGCTGGGGCCTTCAAGCACAGGACTTAGAAAACAGTGGGTCCTTGAGAGGCATGCCTGCTTCCCTGGGCCCAGAGACCACTGGCACTTCATCGAGAAGCCTGCCGCAGGCTGGCCTATGCCTTTCCCTTCGGCCTGCCCGGGAGGCAATAGACAACATTCATTCACCCTCGGGCACACATGAGGGACACACACGAGTTGCCTGGGAGGGGTGGCCGTAAAAACGGCAAGGCCGATGGGGATCAGCAGGACCCCACGCTGATGTCACAGGTGGGTCAGAGTTAGGGGATGAAATCTGCACGCCAGCCCCACAAGGTAGGGTGATGGGGAATCTGAGGCACCGAACATCAGTAACTTATGTAGTACACGGTGGGTCCAGAGTCAACCCAGAGCCTGGCCCTCAAGAACTTCATCTTACAGCTTCTCTAGGATGGCAGGAAAGGGACCAGGGAGTGCAGTCTAAGAGTTCCGTGAATGCACATCTGTGGTACGCAGAGCTGTGTGTTTCCATGTGTGATACACACACAGATATGTATTAAGAGAGTGGCACAAAGACTGGAAGGATCCATCTGATGTGTTGGCTGGAGTGCTTGATCAGTGGGGAGAATGTGAGGGGACATGGAGGATCCAAGGAGGACTTGTAGTTTAATCCATGATTGTGGGTTCTCAGCATTTTTCACAAGGAGAACATAGCTATGTGGCTCTTACATAATTAGAAAAAGAGAAGTTAAAAAGAGAGAGGAGAGAGAACTTGTAGGGTCCCGGTGAGTTTGTTCAATGACTGGATGTCAGGCTTATTTTCTCAGTGGTTTTGTTGTTGCTGTTGTTGTTTCAAATGCTGCGTATGAACCATTCGTGAGTTGGGAAATCAATAGTGGATCGTAACTAGTGATTTAAAAAAAAAAATCAAATGACAGAACAGACAGGATCAGAGACCAGCAGTTCTTTGCTCGCAGAAAGAACTATTTCAGGAAACTTCGCTTCAGTTCCCTTTGTAGGTGGGATCTGAACCGTGACCTCATTTGCAGCAGATCAGTCAGGAGTTTTAAAGGCCAGCGGTCTAAACTTGGGGGTCTACAAGGACTAGCAAGCACAAGGTTCTAGCCTTTGGGACAGAAAGAGGGTTCTGGAGTGAGTTCCCTCAGTGCAGGCAGAAGCCAGGGTGAGCACCTGGGTCAGAGAAGCACCTATTTGCCCACTGCCCAGCTGCCTTCTTGGCCTTGGTGCTTCCCTTTCCTCCAAAGCTCCTTCACCAGGGGGAAGCATCCCTGAAACTGGAACTGTGGTGTCCACTTCTGGTCCAGGAGGCCACTTCTCCTTGCTCCTAAGGACTCCTCTCCTAGAGGAGTCACAGCCTAGACTCCCGTGGGAGGTTAACTAAGAGATGCCTTTCCTGGGTCAGGAGCCTGAGCACCGAAGCACCTGAAACGAGGGGACCCTGGGCCATGTTCCCGTGGAGACCTCTGGGTGCACAACCACTCGGTCAACCAGTCTCGGGGCTAGCTCCACGAGGTAGGCCTGTGCACCTCCAGCCTGGTTGATATTGAGCGAATGGGGGTGGGGCGGCGTGACGTGGGGGGAGGGAGGCG
>PVJH01028972.1:0-26657 GCA_004026705.1 Nesogale talazaci | reverse complement strand
CTCCAAGCAGGGGCCTCCAAGCACATCCTACACTGTGGCTTTTCTCTCTTGACAGTCATAAGATTGGTCTGTAAGGGAAAGGTGTGGGCAGGAGGGGAGGAAGGGGAAACCTAGCACAATGATCAATACATATCCCCCCTCCCCCAACCAGAGTGGGGATGAACAACAGAAACAAGTGAAGGGAGACAGCGGTTGCTGTAAGATATGAAAACAGCAATAACTTATCATTTATAAAGGGGCCACAAGGGTAGGAGGAGGGGGAGGGAAAAAAGAAGATCTGATATCAAAGACTCAAATAGAAAGTAAATGCTTAGAAAATGACGATGGCAACATATGCTTGATATAATTGATACATGGAATGTTATCAGAGCTGTAAGAGACCCCAATAAAATGATTTTAAAAAGAAAAAATTTTCTCTGGGTTTTTCCTTCTGAGATGGCGTACTCATACACCCAGTGGAATGGCAAAATCAGTCAAACCCGGGGTTAGCAGCTTCTACCACCTTATTCATAGTAAGTGGGCAGGAGTTACACAAACCATGAATTGAAGAGCCAGGACCAGTGATGTCACTTGATCAAGACATGTGTTTGTCATTGTAAGAAATAGTCCCAAGTGGATGGACGGTGTAGAGGGTCACTGTGCGGAGGGCTTGATTCTGTGGCACTGAGAGAGTTTGCAAGGCAGCAGGTGCGGTTGCTACCCATCCATGAACAGATGGGCCAGAAGTGGGTATTGTCATTTTTCTGTTTTTCCATCTCCATCTCCTCCTGTGGCACTGTGCTGTTGGAATACTTTGCTCGTTTACACAGCTTGTCTTTTTTGTAGACTCTTAAGAGTACACATCCATGATGTGAGAACTTTATCAGAAATGAGACTCTCAAATGTTTACAACCTATGCCTCCTCTGTCTATGGTTTGTTTTCAGTTTAGCTTTGTCTTTTTTTGGGGGGTGGGGCGGGCATCACTGCCTCTGGCTGTCATGGTTAGCTTTGTCTTTTATAGGGCAAGCTTGATGTTGCTGAAGTCCAATTTATCTTTTTTTTTTTGGTTAATTTATGAATCATGCTTTCTGTTCCCTAGGAATTCTTGGCTTAACTGAGTCATAAAGAATTGTTTTTCCTACAAGTTTTATACTGTGATGGCTTACATTTAGATAAATGACTCACACGGAGTTAATAGTCTGTCTGAGGTGGGAGGCATCAACCACTCCAGCCCTGTCAGTTCTCCTTCCATGGACTTGCCTTTCTTGGTGGCGTCAGCTCGATGTCGAGTCAGCCCTGACTCAGGGCGACTCCGGGAGCCACTGGGCAGCACCCTTGTGATCCTGGAGGCTTTCACTTGGAGAAATCGATCACCAGACTTTTCCTTCTCACCAGACTTTTCCTCCTGACCCCCTTTAATCTAGAAGCTCCTCTAGAACCATGCAGTACCACGACAACACACAAGGCTCTTCCATCATGGACAGATAGAGGGAAACCATCTTTACATCTGGTTACAAAGAAACTCTATGCCTGGCTCCTCTCGCTCAGTGCTAGGTCTGTGAGACTCCTCAGTGTCCTTCTGGGAAGTGACATTTGCTTCATTGCCATAGTAACTACACCACCATTTAGTCCCTCATTAAAAGACTGTAGCCGTGTGGAGCTGTGATCAATAAAGTTTTGATGAATAGTCCTGCAAACCTTTTTTATTTGTTTGTTTTGTTTTGTTTTTTTGGGCATCACTGCCCTCAGGTGGTGGGAGGAGGAGGCCCAACCTTTGCTCCGTGGAGCTGGAATTGAACCTCCATCCCAGTGGGCCGCAGTCCCGCGCACAACCACTACGCCACCAGGGCTCAGCCCTGCAAGTCTTTTTGGTAAAAGGTTCCCTTGTTCTCTGGGGCGTTCACTTAAGAGTGGAGTTTCTGGGCTATAAGATATGTTGGCCTTCAGTACATGCTACCATATGGTTCGCCAACATCTTTGTACTGGCAGCCTCTTCCTTCTAGCAAAACATGAGAATACTAGTACTCGGTATCTTTGCCAACACTTGGAATTGTCAATATTTGTAGAAATTCTACTGGTGTCAAGTTTAGACTTTTAAAATCCACCTTACTGGTTGGGGGAACAGGGTCTGAGAGACCTACTGGTAACCAGGATGTGTGTGTGGCCCCAATGCACACACTACTTAGAAGTCAGGCTCCTGGTCCATTTCTCTGAGCCCTGCATGGAGCTCCTGGGGCTAGGGTTCCTCCCCTGCATTAGTCCCTGACTCTCTATCCCCATCCAGCAATTGTAGCATCCTGTCCCCGAGGTGTTGTTCACACAAGGCCTCGGGGTGTCTTAAACCAGCTCCCAGAGTCAGTGCCAATGCAAGTCAGAGTAGATCTGTCTCCAGAGAGTGCTCAGTGACGGGTGCTTCGGGGACTCGATTCCTGGACTTTCCACGGAGATGCCACCACCCAGGAACTATAAAGACACTGTTTCTTTACTATTAATATTAATGTGGGTCATGCACATGTACAAATCTCAAAAGACAGGGAGGGCATTAGAACATTTGTGGGGGGGCTGAGCCCCGGTGGCGTAGTGGTTGAGTGCAGGACTGCAGCCCACTGGCTTGGCAGTTCAAATCCAGCAGCAGCTCTCCAGGAGCAAGGCTGGGCCCCACACTCCCACCAGAAGGCAGTGATGCCCCCCCAAAAGAGAACATTTGTGGGAAATTTCTGTTTCCTTTCATTCCATCTTTGCACAAGCTTTTTGAAGTTCCCTCATCTGAGTTACTTGTTACATCACAAATGTCCCCAGCTTGTAGGGACTTCACAGAATAAGCTTCTATTATGCCACATCGTTTTCACGAGCTGGGGTATGGGGAGCAGTGTGGCAGTGGGTACTGGCTCAAATGCTCGCCAAAGGATCCAGTAAGATCCCAGGGCTGAGCCCCAGTGGCGTAGTGGTTGTGCGCAGGACTGCGGCCCACTGGGATGAAGGTTCAATTCCAGCAGTGGGACTGGGCCTCCTACTCCCACCACCAGAGAGCAGTGATGCCCCCCTCCCCCAAAAAAAAAATCCCAGCCAGGGGTGTGGTCGCCTCAAGGCTGCCTCAGACCCATCTTCCATGACGGGTCAGGCAAGTGGCTGACAAGTTGGTGCTGGCTGTGAGCCAGAAGCTTCAGTCACCCAGCAGTGCCCCTCTCTGGGGGCAACCTGAGTGTGAGTGATGGGAATGTCATGACCTAGTCTTGAGAATCGCAGATGTCATTCCCACAGTTTCCTATAGGACACACAGACTCCTCTCATAGGGCAAGCTCAACCACTCAGGTACATAGAAGGTCAACTTTCCCACGGGTTCAAGCCACCCATTTTCCTCCCCAGAGGCAATGAATCACTCCCAAACCAAGCTCAAGGTAGATGCTGACTCAGCAACCCTATGGGACAGGCTAGAGCTGCCCTGGTGAGTTTGACACTAACTCTTTACGGGAGTAGACAGCCCTGTCTTTCGAACCGCTGACATTTTGGATTGAAGACAAACTCATAGCCACTACCTCACCAGGATTTCCAAGATATAATGAGTGAAGAGAGTAAGGATAACAACAGGTATCTAAGTGTTACATTGTATGTGTGTGCAAAATATTTCAGGCAGAGATCACAATAAGTTGATCATAATGATTGATTGGAGCTCCGGTAGTGGAGTGATTACTCATTGGGCTGCTAACTGCAAGATCAGCAGTTCAAAACCACCAGCCCTCCAAGAAAGATGAGGCTGTCCACTCCCTTAAGCAATTAGAGTCTCCGAAACACACGGGGCAGTTCACCCTGTCCTCTGAGGGTTGCTATCCGTCAGCATTCACTTGATGGCAGTGAGGACTTTGTTTGGTTTTGGTTTAGTTTTTTTTTTTTTTTTAGGCATCACTGCCCTCTGGTGGTGGGAGCATGAGGCCCAGCCTTTGCTCCTGTGAAGCTGGAATTGAATGGTTTTGCTTTATTTTTCAAAAAGTTCATAGGGACATGGAATTAAATAATAATGGAGCTTTCCCAAGAACTTCTGAAGGCCCCTCATAAATACCTACCTTGTTCACTTTGTTGTGGGAAACCTTTTGCACCATATGAATTTGGTTACCCAGTGTCCTATTGATGACGGTGTAGGTTGTCCCTATCATAAGTGGTGCTTCGATGAACTAACATTGTTTCATGGCTGGGACCTGGGAGAGAACACATGGCTGGCACTCAGCTGCTGACAACCGAAACGTTGGTGGTTTGAACCCACCAGCCTCTGCACAGGACAGAGATGAAACAGCCTGCCAAATGGACAGCTCCGCACCTCTGAGAGGATTGCTCTCTGCTGGGTACAGGACTGCAAGGAGTCACCATTGCACAGTGGCAGCGGGCGGTGGGTTAGTCTCTGTCCTGCATGACAACCATGGACCACTGTGAAGACGCGCCTCACCCTTCCCCATGCATGCATGTATTAGCCAGCCCAAGAAGCTTCAGAGAGAATTCTCCAAGCTCTGGAACCCACTCAACCGCCATTCTCCAGGTGTGGGCCTGTGTGGCCCCTAGTTGCCTGCTATTTGAAAAAGACCAAGAGCTGGGGGCATTGTTCAGGCTGTCAAGAAACCAGATAAAAACAGCCAGACTTAGCGCCGTATGCCAGTTTCCTTAACTGCAGCAAGGAAGTGAGGGGTTCCTTGCACACCCGAGCCCAAGCACTGGCATAGCCGCCATGACACAACTGGACAGTTCTCGCCCCCCACCCGAGGGTCTCTGCTCTCCACTCGCTGATCTGTGAAGAATCCTGCTCCTCGTGGAGGAAGAGCACTCATGGGTCCATTCCTCCTCTCATGAGAGTTCCTTGTGGGCATGGATAGTGTCTTCTTCATCTCTGTGTCCTCTGCAACTGGAGAAGCCAGTGATGTTAGGTGAAGAATAAATCACCAAGATGGAACTTGGGCAGAGGTGTACTTCCTTAACTGCTGTGGTGCCAACTGGGTCAGCTTCATACCCACCCCCCAACTCCCAGTGAACCCACCCACCACAGGGATAACCTCTGCCATCTCTCGGTGTTCACTGGCTGGTTTTTAGAACACCATTGCCTGGTCTGCCTTCCTATAAAGTGACCCGATTTTAAGCAGGACACTATTGACTGGGGGGAGGAGGGTTCTTGATTAAAAATTTGGTCTATATGGAGCAACAAAAATTTTCATAGAACACAAAAATAGTATTGTAATATTTATTTTTTAATTTTAAAACTCCGCGGGAGTTTTATTAAATTGTTAAAAAAAAAAAGTAGGACGTCTGGTCACCTTATACTAGAAGCACCTCTGCAGTCTGCGAGCATCAAGGCAGCACTTGAACCTTCAGTGACCAGGAGGCCGGGGTGCCCCTGCTGGGATTGGAACCAGGTCCCCCACCTGGAAGGGGAGAATTCCACCATGGCCCCCATTTGACAAAGGAGGCGTGTCTGGTGCATTCGGAAGGTCTTCTGTGAATGCCCTGTGCATTCCAGCCATCTGCGGCAGTGACCTCTGTCTTCTCCTTGTCCCTCACCTCCCCGCTGGCGTGGTCGGAGCCTCCTGGTGGGGATAGAGGGTGGAAAACAGACGCAGCCATGCCCACAAACACGAAGAGGCATGAGGCCCACCCAGCGAGGAATGAAAACGGGGCCTTTGCTCTCCAAGTCTAGTGCACTTCTGCTGTAGCAGTTGAGCCTTCCAGAGCGCCTTTTGAAATAAAAACTGTCCAAACATAGGCCGGGGGGGGGGGGGTGTCTCTCCCCTGAGCTCATCTCTCTAAGGACTCAGAGAACTCTTCCCAGAATGCATCCCATTGCTTTGGTACTCAGAGTTTCAAGATCATTTTTAATAAAGGGCCAGCAGAGAGAAATCGTTTGGGGAGCTGGACAGATTTGGGATCAAGTTAATGAACAGAAAGACCTCAGTTCCTCCCTTCTTTCTCCTTCTCCCAAACTGCCGTTTGGAACATTTTCTAAACTCCAGGAGGGTTGGAGGGTTGCAAGAAGAAAGCAGCGCCATGCCCAAGACCCAATTTTCAACCCCACAGGAAAGGTTGCTGAGGGCACAAGAACCTGACACGCATCAGCCAACTCCAATCAAAGGGGCCACAGCCCGGGGAGCTGGAAGGGGGCTGGTGGGATGCAGGGAGTGGGGTATGTGATGGTGTGCTGAGGGGGCTGCTGCCAGGGAGATGAGGCTGGGCGTGAATGGCTGCGGGCCCTGCTGGTGGTCCATAGACATTCACCCAGTGCCCGTGGACAAGGTTAGGGAAATCCTCTTACCACGCCACGGGCTTTGTACCTCCCATGATCTAAGAGGTTTTGACATCTTTAAATGGTTGGGGAAAAAATCAAAAGTCCTTTTATAACACATGAGAAGTGCATGGAATTCAAATGCCAGGGTCTATAAGAAAGCCAATCGGTTTGCTTAAGCTGTCTCCTTGCTTCCTTGCTACCGTGGCCCAGGTCTGCTCACAGAACCTAAAATATTTACTCTTCGGTTCCTTACAGACAAGGGTGCCAGCTCCTGGTTTACAGTCGCCACCTCTTAGTGTTCTGTCTGTCCTCGCTCCCTCCTTTCTTATTCCCTCCTTCCCCCTCTCTCTCCCTCCCCCTTCACTTTGCTTTTTCCCTCCTCTATCTCCCCTTTCTCTCTCCCTCCTTTTGTCTTACTCTGCTGTCCCCTTTCCTCCTCCTCCTCTTCTCTCTCCCTCCTTTCTTTCCATTCTTTCCCCCCTCTTCTCTCTTCCCCTCCCTCTCCCTCCTCTTTCTCTCCCCTCCTTTTCTCTCTTCCCCTCCCTCTCCCTCTCCCCTCCTCTTTCTCCTTCCATCTTTTCTCTCTGTTCTCTCACTGTCATTGAACAATATGTGTGCATTGCAAACATCTGGACATTAAACAGGAAGTCGGACATAGTAGGTTTAGTGTAAAGCAAGAGAAGACAAGAGTAAAGGGTGTAGCACAAAGGGCTTGGCACATAGACCTTAAGAGATGATCTGCAGATCTCTTTCCTGGAGCCCCTTAGCTGGAAAATTATGGCGCCTTGGGTGCTTTCTCTAAACCAGTTCCTGGAGTCTGGAAGTCAGCTTTTCCTCAGAAAAGATTTCTTTCCCAAGAAGCAGAAAACGCCCCCTGGAGACTTCATTTTTTCCACAGTCTGTGGTTTGGCTGACTCAACTTCTGCCTTCCCTGAGTCACGAGTTTGCCCTCTGTTGTTTAGAGGAGCCTGGCCAGGTCTGTCCCGCCCACGGCTGGCCCCTGCTCAGCTGGCTAGCTCCGTGGACAGCTGAGGGCCAGAGGCTGTGCTGTCTCCCGGGTTTCCCAGAGTTCCACTCGGATCCACAGAGGAGGACAATGAGACCAAGTGGGACCAGGACCACCCGAGAGACAGGGCAAGCGGGTTCCTTCTGTGT
The DNA here is from genome assembly GCA_004026705.1 of Nesogale talazaci. Classification (NCBI taxonomy): domain Eukaryota; kingdom Metazoa; phylum Chordata; class Mammalia; order Afrosoricida; family Tenrecidae; genus Nesogale; species Nesogale talazaci. The sequence goes on along the minus strand of PVJH01028972.1, from coordinate 19,263 downwards.
GCCTCGTCCTCTAACTTTCTCACTTTCCCGACCACCTGCTCTGTGTCTAGCACATGCTAAAGTTGGGGCTGCTAACTGTACGGTCTGCAGTTCAAAACCACCAGCCGCTTCTTGGGAGAAAAATGAGACTTCCTACCCCTACAAAAAGCTCCTGTGTCAGAACCTGCAGGGGCAGTTCTACCCTGTCCCACTGGGCAGCGGGGGGTTGGGGAGGGCATCCCTATGAGGCTGAATGGATGCTATGGCAGTGAGCTCGGTTTATTGTCTTCTTGCTTGGTTTCTGGTTAGTTAGTTTTTGAGCCACAAGACAAGCTGTACCAGTTCCTTCCAAATCTCCTGGAAACCCACCCCAGGCAGGGCCCACCCTCACCAGGATATCCCAACTTGCAGGAGGTGGGGATCAGGTGCTGACACCATCACAGAATGCAGCCTTGGGGGATCAGCTCAATGTCGCCCACCACCCAGTTGAGTTCGGTGTATGTCTGGGATGATGTTTGTCAGTGTCCCAAATTTGAACTGGTAACAGCACAGCCTTCGCTGTCTCAGAGCTTTGTCTCCTAGGGAGCTGGTGGCACCACCAGGAGTCCCACATTCAAGGGTTCACTCAACAGAAATGCAGAGCAGGCAAGACCATCAAATGGGAGTCATAGGGAACACCAGGGACTGTGGTTGATATGGAGGGGTCATGGGGAGCACCAGGGGCTGTGGTTGATATGGAGGGGTCATGGGGAGCACCAGGAGCTGTGGTTGATATGGAGAGGATCATGGGGAGCACCAGAGGCTGTAGTGGACACATGAGGGTCACGTGAAATATCCCAATACTAAATGTTGATGGCGTTTAGCTTTGTTTAAATACTTGATGAGACAGAACAGCATTGTCTATGGGGTTCAAGTTCAGCTCACAGGCATCCCAGCTGTGGCTTCTGCGGGATGCTTAGTCAATACTGTCCTTGCTGCTTGAGCTGCTGTGCAGTGTACATGGTGAATACACTCACCTGCTAATCAAAGTGCCACCACTGCACTGCCTTCTGATATCATCAGGTTCAAGGCCGCCAGAAGCACCTCAGAAGAGGGGTCTAGTGATCTGCTTCAAAAAATAATTTTTAAAAAAAACAGCCAATACACTAAGGTCACCAGGAGTGGGAATTGGCTCTCTGGCCACTGGGCCACCCTGGCAAGTCCTCACTGAAGAGTGTTGTCAGTGAAGGCGTGCATGTCTGGATTCTGGCCTCCAAGGGCTTGGCCCTGTCACTCAGCAGCCCCTGCCTCCTATGATCTCACCCTTCTTGTTCTCCTTGTCTGTCCTGACTCTCTCCTTCATCAATCCCTTGTCCTTCATCCCTCAGCCCATGTCTGGGCCTGGTTCACCCACTGGGGATGGGAGAGGCACACAACCAGCACAGGACCCCACCTCGCAACTTCAGCCCACACCACACTCAGCCTTCTAACCCAATCCCAGCTCTTCCTCCCACCCGGGTCCTGGCCTGGGGGCACTATGATGGCCTCGGCCAGCCCCTCTTCAGAGTGCACAGGTTCCACTCTATATAGGGCAGTGGGATAAAAAAATGTCATCTTAATCCATTCACTTCACTGATATAGTCATGCCTGTGCTCCTGCAAATAGTGCAGGACTCACTTCTCAGCACTCAGACAAAAGGTGAGTAGGATGACTCCTTCTGGCCTGTGGGCTCATAGGTCAGAGACCTGATCAATGACTTCAGGTCGGGAAAATACTTTTTTTTTTTTTATTTTGTTTTGGGTGTGTGGGCGGGGGTGAGCATCACTGCCCTGTGGTGGTGGGAGTAGGAGGCCCAGCCTTTGCCCCTGTGGAACCGCTGCTGGAATTGAACCTCCATTCCAGTGGGCACAACCACTACGCCACCGGGGCTCAGCCCGAAAATACTTTTAAAAGATAATAAAATGGGGTGATATGGAAAGGCAGTGCAGTAGAGGAAGGACCTGTCCTGGGTGGTGAGGAAGGAAGCATCCTGAGGAGTGGTCTACATGCCAGGGCCTGACAATGATCCAGGGCAGGAGCCACCCTGGGCAATGAGGCCAGGAAGCAGCCTGATGAGACAAGGTGTTGGGAAGAGGTCAGGGGAGGCTGAGCCAGCTCTGGGAAGAGATTAAAAACTCTCACTGACATGGAGTCCATTCTGACTCAGCAACCTTGCAGGACAGGGTAGAACTGCCCCTGCCTTCCCAATACTATTACTCTTTATGGGAGTAGAAATCCCCAGCCCAGGATTTATCAGAACAGGCCTGGTAGGGGCCTGCTAAAGTGTGTGTGTGTGTGTGTGTGTGTGTGTGTGTGTGTGTGTCCTGCTGAGAGTGTCGAAGCTGAGTTAGACAGTCCCAGAGGTACACTAAGCTCTTGTCTCCTTTCCTCGGTGCATGTTTTACATGATCCACCATAGAGTGTTAAAAACAGAAAAACACCTTTTGATAGCCAGGTACCAGACAAGTCCAGCTAGAACAGGGGTTATACACTGGAGTCAGAAGCATGGAGAATTTAGGATAGATGTTCCCTCAGGAAGAGTGATGGGAGCGGTGATACCGGGAGGGTGGAGGAATAGTGGAGTAGAAAAGGGGAACCAGTTTCCGGGATCTACATATAACCTCCTCTTTGGGGCAAGGCCAACAGGGAAGTGAATGAAGGGACACATTAGACAGTGTACAATATGAAATAGCAATTTGTAAATTATTAAAGGTTCATGGGGGGAGGGAGGAAGGGAAATATGGGGAGCTGGAAATGGGGGCCTAAGTGGAGGGAGGATGTTTTGAGAGTGATGATGGCAACAAGTGTGCAAATGAGACCTGCATACAATTGATGTATGTATGGATCGTGAAGGGAGGTGTATGAATACCCAATAAAATGATTCATTTTAAAAAGTGGGGGGGGAGAAGAGGGGAAAGAGGAGCTTATACCATGGGCTCAAGTGGAAAGTGCTTGGACATGAATGTGGCAACACGTGTGCAAATGTGCTTGATACAGATGATGTATTGAATGTTATAATAGCTGTAAGTGCCCTCAATAAAATTATTTTTAAAAAAAAGAAAAACAAGCCAAATGCTGCTCTGTAGTGCTTTGGCGCTGTCAATTCAGTTCTTACTCACAGCAAGCCGATGTGCAGCCGAAGGAAACACTGCCTGCTCTGGCACGAGCCTCACAACATCGCGGTTTGAACCCGTTGTTGCAGCCATCGTGCCCGCCCATCTCGTTGAGGGTCCTCCTCCTTTTCGCTGACTTTGACCAACATGATGTCCTTTTCCAGAAACTGGTCTCCCTTGATCCCATAGCCAGCCAAGTCTCATCGCCCTCAAGTCTAAGGGGCATTCTAGCTGTACTTCCTCCAAGAGACAGTTGTTCCTTCTTGGTTCCTTCAGTAATTGCCACCAACACCATAATGCAGTGACATCAATTCTCTGTTGGTCTTCCTTATTCGTTGTCCTGCTTTCAGGTGCATATTAGGTCATTGAAAAAACAGCTTCATTCTCAAAGTAACATCTCTGCTATTTAACACTTTAGTGAGTCTTTTGCAGTAGACTAAGGAGCCCCTGGCAGCACAGTCGGTTGAGTATCGGGCTGTTAACCTCCAGGTCGGTGGCTGCTCTCCAGAGAAAGCTGAGGCTGCCCGCTCCCCTGGGCAGATTTACGGGCTTGGAAACCCTAAGGAGTACTTCTACCCTGCGCAATAGGATTGCTCTGAATTAGAGTCGACTGGGTGGCAGTGGGTTTGCGGTTGTAGATTTGCCCAGTGCTGATGCTGTGGGATTTCTTGGATGCTGCTCCCTTGGGCATTGATCATGAATCCACATAAAATAAGATCCTTGATGGCTTCAGTCTTTCCTTTATCATAACTTGCTTTTTGTTCAGTTCTGATCATTTTTGTTTTGCGTTCCAGCGAGGGGTAATTCACACCAAAGACTGTATATGCTTTAAGTCCTCTTGACTTTCAGCAAGCAAAGTTGGGTCATCTGCATTTGGTCCAGCTTCTTGGACCGTGCTCAGCATATTCATTCTACTTAATGGCAAGATCCACCTGACATCAGCCATGACATCGCTCACTCCACTTCCTTTTCTGAATCGGGCTTGAATTTCGGACCGTAGTCTGTCAATGTACAGCTGCATCAACTTTTAATTATCTTCAGAAAATTTTTACTTGCAAATTTTCCTTCCCATATTAGACTGGGTTGACTAGAGAAACAAATCCATGACATAAATGTATAGGAAAGATCTTTATATCAAAGAGTAATTAAGACAGCACCCCAGCTCAGTCCAGATCAAGTCCACAAGTCTGATATTAGTCCTGAAGTCCCACACTAGTCCATCAGTCCCTCGTCAGACTCACACAGCACATGCAATGACGCAAAAAGCAGGAAGCGCACAGGCCAGAGGGTGCAAAGGCTTGTGGATCCGGTGGTGGTGGAAGCATCTCCAAGGCTCTTGTTGGTCTCAGTGTGGCTCTGGCAACTCTCCAAGTGACTCAACAGCAGGAAAATGAAGCAGAAAGGCAGTGTAGGCCGCCTCCAGGGAGGAGGGGAGGAAATTCCCAGAATCCTCCTGAGCAGACCACACCCACGAGGAGGCATCAACAAGCTGTACCTTGACTGACAGGCTAGACTCCAGCTCTACACTTATTTATCAAGTTGACATGAAACTATGTAACTGCCACACTTCCAGAACCCAATTGGATCACTTATTTTTTTTTGGGGGGGGGGGTGGGCATCACTGCTCTCTGGTGGTGGGAGTGGGAGGCCCAGCCCCACTGCTGGAATTGAACCTCCGTCCCAGTGGGCCGTAGTCCCGCCCACAACCACGACGCCACCGGGGCTCAGCCCCTCAATTGAATATATTTAAGGCAGCATTTTGGACCTCAAGGACTTGTTTTAATTTTTTTTCATCACTAACTTGAACTTGCAAGTGAACTGCAGAGGGTCTGTTCTGCAATCAGCCCCAGACTTGCCTTTTTCTGATATTGAGTTTCTCTATCCACAGATGTGGATGATCTGATTCTTATATATCCCAGCTGGTGAGAGTCATACGTATAGCTGCTATTTATATTGTTGAAAACAACTATTTGCAATGAACATACCATTGGTCTTGCAAATGTGGATCATGGCCTCTTTTTTCCATCTACTGATCTTTCTCATTTCCAACTTTCACATTCCTATCAATGTGTCTTGATCACATATTTGATCAATTTCAGATGGCAGAAATTAATATAAATCTTCAAATTTTCATCCTTCGTGTTAGTGGTTGGTGTAAAAAAATGATGAATGATCAAATTAACTGATTATTATTCTGTCGTTGCTCTTGATTGGTGCCATTGAGTCAGTTCCAATTCATAATAGCCCGATGTACAACAGAACAAAGCACTGCCCAGTCCTGCACCATCCTCACATTGTTCTCATGTCTGAGCCAGTCAATCCATCTTCTCTAGGGACTTCCTCTCTTTCACTGCTCTCTTTACTAAATGTGATGTCTTTCCTCAGGGACAAAAGGCTGCCTCTAAGGATGGACATACTCTGGGCATACTTCTTCCAAGATAGGTTTGTTTGTTCTTTCAGCAGTCCATGACACTTCCAATTTGTTCACAAACACCATGGTTCGAATGCATCAATCTCTCTTTAGTCCTTCTTATTCAATGTCCAACTATCATATGCATATACAGCAATTGAAAATATCATGGTTTGGGGCTGAGCCCCGGTGGCGTAGTGGTTGTGCGCAGGACTGTGGTCCACTGGGACGGAGATTCAATTCCAGCAGTGGGGCTGGGCCTCCTACTCCCACCACCGGAGAGCAGTGATGCCCTCCCAAAAACAAAAACAAAAACAAAAAAACCCGAAAATATCATGGTTTGGGTCAGACATACCTTAGTCCTCAAAGTAACAGGTTCACCTTAGTTTTCAAAGATTAACCTTCTGGGCTGAGCCCCGGTGGCATAGTGGTTGAGTGTGGAACTGCGGCCCACTAGCTTGGCTGTTCAAATCCAGCAGCAGCTCTCCAGGAGCAAGGCTGGGCCTCCCACTCCCATCAGGGCAGTGATACCCACACAAAACAAAACAAAACAAAAAAGATTATCCTTCTAGGCATATGAATATTATCCTCTAGCTGTTATTTCAGGATAGATCATGAAATTTTCCTTCTGATGACCCATAACCCTTCTATCTATCATTTCCCAGAAATACATCACACAATTGTTTGATTCAAAATGGTCAATACCAATCTATTGCAGTTCAATAATGCCTAGAATACTGATTTTCAAGCATTGCATTTCATTTTTGACAATTTCCTATTTTCTAGATGCATACTCCCTAAATCCTTGTACAGATTGTTAGTATTTGCAACTTGGCCTTCTCACTCTGAGTCATACTCTATCTGCAAATGAAAGTCTCATAAACTTTATTCCATCATCTACCATAAGAGTCATTAAGGGCCACTCTGTAGACTTCCAGCCTGCCGGCTCAGACTCTCCATAATGCTCTCACTGGCCAGTTTCTTCGGAAGCAGAACACCAAGTCCTTCTTCCCAGGCCTTTAGCCTGGAAGCTCCTATGGTGGGCCTGCTGGGATTTGGAATGCTTTGGAATGCTGGTGACACAGCTCCCAGCATCACAGCAATACACAAGCCACCACACGATGATTACTACTAGTAGGACTTATTATTAATAATTTCACTGGTGCTGAGGAGGGTTTTAGGGCACAAACACAATTTAAGGAGCACTTTTTTTTTTTTTTTTTTTTAGGCATCACTGCCCACAGGCGGTGGGAGTAGGAGGCCCAGCCTTTGTTCCGTGGAGCTGGAATTGAACCTCCAACCCAGTGGGCCTCAGTCCCGCGCACAACCACTACGCCACCGGAGCTCAGCACTTAAGGAGCACATTTATTAAGCCCTAAACAGATCATCCAGATGATGAAGACCATTTGCTAGAGGTCGTCACGATGTCCTCGGGCTTGGTTTAATGTCACAGAAGCATGACTAGCAGCAGATCAATACATCACAGTTGCAGGCTAGACTACAGCAACTACAGCCCCCACCCCCCATCCCGCAGTCAGTAACCACACGATTGGAGCATAGGAGGTGACAGAGTTCCAAGATTGGTCCAGGGTCTCCAAGCAATGTGGCCATAACTGTGCATGACCACTATGCCGGTGTCCAACAAGGACACACCCAGGGAAGCCCCTAAGGAAGGCTGCCCCTCCCGGACTGGTCAGAGGAGTGGTAGTAATCCACTTTCTGACACACTCCAAGACTGTTCTCATCCTTGGTCAAAGGTCAGAAGGAAATCAATGGAGGTTTATTCCATTCTGCGTGGGGACTCTGCAAATGTATTTTTGGGCTTCCAAAGTTATGCGTAATCTTCTGCAAACTGTGCTCAGAATTTAAGTTCCAAGAGGGCAGAAATGACTATGGGGAGGGGGGGGTGGGGGGGTCAGCTAGCATCAGGGGAGCTGCTGTGAGGCATAACAAGACACAATAACCCCACCACTGCCATTTGCCCCAGCCTGCTGCCCCCTTCCGCAATACCCAGCAGGCCGGGGTCATGGGCAGTCTTGGTCAGCCGCGGACCGTGTGGAGTGCAGTAACTGAAGGAGAGCTGAACTGGGGCGAGTAGACAAACTTGGGAGCCCGTGCCAAGTGACTGAAAAAGAGCCACTGCTCAGTCCAGGTCCGCAGCGGTCACCATCCGTCGCCCGCCCGCCGGGAGCTTCAGGCCAGGTTCCTGCTCTCCGGCCCCGCGCCAGGCCCCGCCCCTCTAGGGCTCCAGGCCTCTGATTGGGTGGCCTTCGCTGGGGCGTGTCCGGGGAAAGTTGGACCGCGGCCTGGCGGACGGAGCTCGGGCTGGCGGCGCGGGCAAGCGCTCTGTGCGGGCGCTGGGTGCTGGCGGAGGGTCCCCGGCGGAGGTGAGGAGCCGGCGGGGGTGCGAGGGGCCGGTAGGTCCCCTGTTCAGAGTCCCCGAGTCGGGTCGCCCAGTCGCGGGGCTCCCGGGCTTGGGCGAGGCGCAGCCCTGAGCCGAGGCGAGGACTCGGGGCGCGGTGGGGCAGCGGAGGTCCCGGGGGACTCGGTGCCGAAGCGGGGTTGCCGAAGTGCGCTCGGCGTGGAGGGAGCGTCCGGGGCTCCCGAGGGCTGAACGGCTCTGGGCGCGCCCGCTGCCGGGGATGTGTGGGGAGTCCAGGCCTCCTACTGCGGTCCGGACCTCAGTGCCCCGTCCCAGTCTGCGAGGTCTGGGGCCAGGACCTCTGCCCAAGGCGCCGGGAGCCTGAGGGAGTCGGCAGCGTTTTCGGGGTGGGGCGCCCTCTCTGGCGTCTCTTGTTAGGCCACCACTTGTCTTGGGAACTTTGAGGTACAGACCCTTATTAGGGGGACCGATCAAAGCCCGTCTTCACCTCCCATTTCCCTGAAGCGGACCCCAATCCCCCAGGCTGCGGTAGGGATCATATGGAATTCCCTGCCGTTTTGCGCCAAACTGAGGAGGGAGATGGGTGTCCTTAGTCCCTTTGCCGGTGGGAAAAGGGAGATTCAAAACTCCCTGCCCAGCCCCACCTCGAACTAAACTGCCTGCCTGTTGAGTGGAATCGAATCTGTCGTTTTTTGAGACTGTAACCCTTTAAGGAAATAGAAAGTCCTGTCTTTCTCCAGTAAAGCGGCTTGTGGGATTGAACTGCTGGCCCTTAGCTTAGGAGCCCCCCCGCCCCCTCCCCCGCCGGCAATCTGTAACCACTATGCCACCAGAACCAGAGAAATACTTGTTTGGAGTTTAAACAGGGCGATTATCACACCACCAGAGACCAAAGATCCCGCGATTGAGAGCCCGGAATGCCTCATTTCCTTGGGCACGTGACCAGAACATACTGATTTGCCCACTCAATCTTGACCTTCTAGAGAGGCAGACAGACCCTGACTGCTGGCCAGAGAGGCTTAGGGGGTGCTTGAACTGTGCTGGTGGCTGGGAGGACCCTTCTTCTGAGGTCGGCTCCACCCGCTGTCCATGCACAAGTCATTCCTCAGTGTTGACCAGCTGTCCGATGGAGATGCCCAGCTGCACACCCCAGCCCACCTCACGGAAGGAAGAGGGACTTGGCCCGGGTGGCCTGGAGGTGGCCCAGCCCAGCTGAGCTACTGGCCTGCTGGATTTGAGAGTTTCTTATTTTGTTTTTAGTTGGGAGCAGCCTTCAGTGACTCATGCTTGCTCTGAGGCACTGCTTCTGGGTCACTTTGGCTCAGAACTGGGCAGTGACCGCATAAAGCAGGGAGGTACCTTCCTCAATGGGGCTGTTCTGGGATGAAATGAGATAGCTGCTTAACTGTTGCACCTGGAGGGCCAGACACTCTCAGGAAGGGGCACCTCCGTGCATTCTTTTTCTTTTTACTGTTACATTTTTGGAGGAGGCTGAGGCCTTTCCGGAATCACAGACTGAGGGGACAGTCTCTCTGGAAGGAGAGGCTCTTGGCCGCTGAAGACAGGCAAACACACAGTGTCTGTCTGTCTCTTTCGTTCTCTCTCTCTCCTGTCTCTCTTGTTGACCTCAGACTTTCAAGAATGGTCTCACTGCCTCGAAGACTCCATCCACTGGGCTTGCATAGCCCGTGCTGTTTCTAAATGCATTCATTCTTCATCCCACGCCGCAGCTGGCTCCTTCAGAGTATGCAGCCCAATGTAAGGCTCACCAAGGCCTTCCCTGACCTCATCCCACCTGACCGTGTTTGTTTGCTTCACATCACCGAGCCGTCGAGATCAGACATTATCTTGCTGGTCTATATGCCAACCTACTTCCTGCACCAGGAAGAGCTTCCTGAGGGCCCAGGCTCTCGCTTCCTGGACAGGACTTCACACAAGACTTCTTGAAGTATCTGCAAAGTGAAAGCAGGCAGGCCTGTGGGTAGGGTGTGCTGGCTAGGAACTGGGGTCCTTGAGGTGAAGGAGGAGTCCCAATCATGGAAAGCTGAAGGGGTGAGGCTGGCCCTTGGATCCTGACTTTCTCTGATGCATGGTAGTGTCCCCACATGGACCCTGACGGGAGTGGATCAGGGCACCCCTCAATCCCAACTTCCTCAGCTTTTGAAGCCGGGCCACCATACTTCTCTGCAAAGCCCACAGGCTGTGTGTTCAGCACAGGCAAGAATTCCACCAGGACAGATGCCTGGCACTTTACAGACCATGGTGCCATGAATCTGCCTAGCAAGCATCTTCTGTAAAAGAGCAGACAGTATTTTCAACTTTGCCAGCCATCTAGTCTGTGTGTACAGGGCTGGATTCCAGTAACATTTTATCCAGACAAACAGGCAAGGGTCCCATTTTGGCCCTGGGGCCATAGTTTGCTCGCACGTGGTGTTGGCCACAGTCCGTACTGTCCTGCAGGAAACCCTGAGGCATTCGCTCCCACTTAGAGACCAGGGGCCTGAAAGCTACAGCCCCCCCCACACACACACACACATACCTTCAGACACATTTCAGGGGGTAATGAGACACCATCCCTGCCAACATACGTGTGTTAATTGGCTGGTACCTACTGAGTTTTGAGGGAGAGGGTTTAGATCAATGTGGTCTAAACCCTCAGTGACCACAGCATTGCCTGGCCATCTTAGAGCAGAGCAGGGCAGCTGCCACACCACAGAAGTTCTAGGTGTCACCACCCCCACCCTTTGGTTATGTGTGATGAACTCCATACCCCCCAACTTGGGGCCTTGTCTGCCCAGTGTGTGACCTTGGGAAGACCTCAGTTTTGCCATCTGAGAAATGGAGCGATAGCCCTGTTTGCTGGGGTTTGGGGATGGCACAGAGGAAGTTTATAGTCTAGTGGCCACTGTGACTACCAGAGCCGACCATCTGTCCCCTCACCCTCACATATTGTTAACTGTTGAGAAATAACTGACATTTCAGAGAAAGCAATGAAATCCATCTAATATGAGCTCAGAGGCTATTAAAAATCTCCCCTCTTGGGCTGAGCCCCAGTGGCGTAGTGGTTGTGCGCAGGACTGCGGCCCACTGGGACAGAGGTTCAATTCCAGCAGTGGGGCTGGGCCTCCTACTCCCACCACCGGAGAGCAGTGATGCCCCCCCAAAAAACAAACAAACAAACAAAAATCTCCCCTCTACTGTAGCATTAGAACATTCCATGGCATGCAGACTATGCTAGATGGTGGCAAGTGCCTGGCTGAGAGAATCCATTGGTTTGGTGGGTTTTTTAAATCATTTAATTGTGGTCTCATACAACTCTTATCACAATTCATACATACTCTTATCACAATCCATTGTGTCAAGCACATTTATTTATCTTTTATTTTTTGGTTTTTTTTTTTTTGTTTTGGGGGCATCACTGCCCTCTGGTGGTGGGAGTAGGAGGCCCAGCCTTGCTGCTAGATTTGAACCTCCAACCCAGTGGGCCGCAGTCCTGCACACAACCACTATGCCACCGGGGCTCAGCCCATCAAGCACATTTATACCTTTGTTGCCCTCATCATTCTCAAAACATTTGCTTTCTACTTGAGCTCTTGGTATCCGCTTCTAAAGGGTTGGGAAGGGAGGGGGATACAAATGAGAGCATCCATTGCGATTAGCCCATGTCTGTGACAGATGAAGAGGGCGGTGACCCCTATGGTCCGGAACAGGAAGTGTCTTGTCTGCAGACACAAGACCACAGCTTAGACACCCTGCCCTGCTCTGCCCTGCCCGCCTGGCCACCAGAACTCCCTCAGTTCCCACAGCCGGAGACTCCAGAGCCTGCCTTAAGTAGGAGTGGGCAAGACTGGGCACTGCTAACCTGTGAGGGTGGAGCCTCTGGTGAGAGTCATTAGCAAGAGGGAGTCTCCTTTGGCCTGGGGCTGCCAAATTCACCTGCAGCTCACCTGCGGAGAGGAGTGGGACCCTCTGCTGGCTACATCAGGGCCAGGGAACCCCACGCTAGTGCCTGCAGCCATCTGGAAAGTGGGAAGGAGCCCCAGGCCTCGTCTCAGATATCCTGAAACCCTCCCCTCTGCTCTCCCCACCCATTCTGCCCAATGCCTCCTCCGCAAAGTCCCCAGGGTGGACACTAGGCTTCTGTCCTCCACACAAAGCCCTCTGCTTCAACTGCCAAGCATATTAAGCCTGGCTCTGGGGCCTCAGGATCAGGCTTTTGCCCACTAAGTGGGGTTCCTCCCCCAGGGAGGGGCTCCAGGCATCTCCTATGGGTGGCTGGCTTCTGTCCAGTGCTCAGGGTTTAGGGGAGCTGAGGGCACCCACAGGTATGGAGAGAGGTGAGGCCGGCCAGGACCCACCTAGGGGGTCCACAACAAAATCTGCTGAGCAGCCCTACCTGGAAGAGTGAGCCCAGAACCCAGGATATGGACAGGATCCTGTAGTTCTGTTCTTGGTACTACCTGAAGTTTAGGGAGAAAATATTTCTCAATATCCTAGGACTACTATAACCAGGGAGCCCCTATAATCACCAGCCACCCCAAGTGAAAAAAAATGGAGCTTTCTACTTTCATAATTACCATAAAAAAATTACCGTCTCAGAAACCCACAGAGGCAGTTCTACCCCACCCTCTAGGCTAGGTCACTGTGAGTTGGAAGTAAGTGAGTTTACTGTAACCAAGGAGCCCTGGTAGCCAGGTGGATTGCGTGTTGAACTGCTAGTCATACAGCCAGCAGTTTAAAACCACCAGCTGCTCCACAGGAGAAAACAAGACATTTTGCTTCTGTTCAGATTTACAGCCTTGGAAACCCACAGGGGGAGTTCAACTCTGCCTTCTTAGGGGCACTGAGTCAGAATAGAGTTGATGGAGGTGGTGAGTTGTTTTCTTTGTTTTTGTTTTTTAATTGGTGAGTTGGTTTTTTAGTTACTACAATCCAACTGCCCCAAAGTGGGCGGCTTCTGAGAATGTCTGTTCCACATCTCAATCCTGGCTGCTGGTCTGCTCTGGGCTCCCAATGCCCTTGGCATTCTTTGCAGCTGCACCTCCACCTGGCTCCCTGGCCAGCCCCTGGGTGGACGCCCCACTTTCATAATGCCCCACTCAAAAGGGACGAGGGCCCACCCTATTTCTGGTGACCTCATGTAATCCCCAGCATCTTCCAAGATGGCTGTCCAAGCCAGCTCACATTCGCAGGCTTGGGGCAGCATCTGGTTTCTTTTCTTTCTTCTTCTTCTTTTTTTTTTTTTTAGTTTTTTAGGCATCACTGCCCTCTGGTGGTGGGCGTAGGAGGCCCAGCCTTTGCTCCTGTGAGCTGAAATTGAACCTCCATCCAGTGGGCCGCAGTCCCGCGCACAACCACCACGCCACCGGGGCTCAGCCCCCGGCTTCTTTTCTTGGAAGGCGCACTTCAGTCCATCACAGAGAGAGCCCACCTCCCAGAATCGCAGGAAAGGGCATTTCATTACACTGGCTGCTGGATTGTTTTGTTGTTAACAATAGAACTACCAATTCCAGGTGAAGCTGGGCCCCTCTGCAGCAGAAACCTCCATGGCAGTAGACATGGAGGTGACATGCAGAAATGTCCCGCCAAGAACCTTGGGTTTGCTGGCTTGTCCAGCCTTGGGACTCCAGTGAAGCAGCCAGACAGGCTAAGTCTGTCCCTGATCATCCTGTGGACCTGCTACCCCCAAACAGCAGCTCTTATACAAGGAGGTGTGGGCAGAGTGTTCAGGACGCCTGTGGTCTGACAGAGCTGTGGTACATGACTCAAGGCACCCGGCCTCCCCCTTGTGCAATGTCACCAGCCCCCATACTGGGCCTCCTCCCACAGGTGGCCTGACTTACGGAACTGCAGCTCGGTGACCCAGAAATATCGCATGAGCACCCTGGCCCATGTGCGAGGGTGCACATGGCAGTCGGTGTAGGCGCCATTCACCCACTTCCTTTGCAGGGGACAAGCTGACTCATGCACAGTTAGACCTCACTTGCTAGCCACACATAAGCACTGCTGGGGACTGCCAAACCCAACCCACTGGCCCCCAGCTTATTCCAGCGTAGTGACCCTGCCTCGAGATTCCAAGGCGCACTTCTTTCTCCTGGGCAGTGACTGCTGGGCTGGACCAGTTGCCCTGTCAGTTTGTGGGCCTCTTCACCCACTGCATCTCCAGCACAGCCACAGAGCTTGTAAATGCGTGAGGGTAGTTATATCCCAATAAGACGTAACTGACCAAAACAGCAGCTTGCCTGGACTTGGCCTTGCAATCGTGGCCATCTGCTGACCGCTGTCCTGAAGAGGGAGTAGCTGGTCTTCCCAGGCTCAGGACCAGTGGGGGGGGGGGGGGGAGAGGGAAAGTGCAGCCAGTCCCAGGGGGCTCAGCTGAGCTCTGAGACTCCCAGCATGTAGAGGGCACCCCAACAAGGGGCAGTTGAGCCTCACGCTGCATGGCTGCCAGGGGTACAAGCTCTGAGTGCCATACCCTGTGGAGCCCCTGTGCCTCTCGCCAAGTGGTCTTGCTGTGAGGATTCATGCTGGGTGGCAGGGGCACTCAGGTAGTGGTGAGCGTTGGGTGCCAGGGGCAGTGAAGGCTTTGGGCCAGAGGCTAGGTGGGGTCACAGCTGCCAGTTCCGACCCCCTCGTTTCCAGCATGAGCTAGCGTCGCGTGCCATGTGTATTTGCGCCTCTCCTCGTACCTGTGCCTTGCCGTGCACCTGCATTTCTCCATCCATGGAGCAGACTGGAAGTCAGAGGAGTTACTGTCTAGCAGCCATGCTCAACAAAAGAGCTCACTGCCTCTGAGTTCACTCTGACTCCTGGCGACGCTCCAGTGTAGAGTAGGTATATGCGCATGTGCTGTGGGTTTCTGAGGCTGTAATCTGGGGAGCAGAAAACCTCATCTTTGGCTCAAGGAGTTGCTCACAGGCTTAAACTGCTAGCCAGTACACGTCCAGGGTTCCCAGCATGATTGGAGGGTTTTTTCCAGTCACCTGCCTGAGGCTAGAGTGGCCAGGTGGAGGCTGTGGGCACCTGCCTTCCCATCTTCACCAAGGAAATGCAGCCTCCCCTGCCCACTCCCACAGCAGGGCTCCTGGCCTCTATCCCTGTGGCTACCTTCACCCTCGGAAACCTGCCATGCGCCTTGCCAGTGGGGTTGGTTGTGGGGGCGTTCTGATTATCCAGCTGATGCTTCTGTGTCTGCCTCTGCCCCCGTAGTCCAGCAGTCCCCCTACCCCCCAAGATGGTGGACCACCTCGCGAACACAGAGATCAATAGCCAGCGCATCGCCGCCGTGGAGAGCTGCTTCGGGGCGTCCGGACAGCCGCTCGCCCTGCCAGGCCGGGTGCTGCTGGGGGAGGGCGTGCTGACCAAGGAGTGCCGCAAGAAGGCCAAGCCCCGCATCTTCTTCCTCTTCAACGACATCCTGGTGTATGGCAGCATCGTGCTGAGCAAGCGCAAATACCGCAGCCAGCACGTCATCCCGCTGGAGGAGGTGACCACCGAGCCGCTGCCGGAAACCCTGCAGGCCAAGAACCGCTGGATGATCAAGACGGCCAAGAAGTCGTTCGTGGTGTCGGCCGCCTCGGTGACGGAGCGTCAGGAGTGGATCAGCCACATAGAGGAGTGTGTGCGGCGGCAGCTGCTGGCCACGGGCCGCCAGCCGACCACGGAGCACGCGGCGCCCTGGATCCCCGACAAGGCCACGGACATCTGCATGCGCTGCACACAGACGCGTTTCTCAGCGCTCACGCGGCGCCACCACTGCCGCCAGTGCGGCTTCGTGGTCTGCGCGGAGTGCTCCCGGGAGCGCTTCCTCCTGCCACGCATCTCCCCCAAGCCCCTGCGCGTCTGCACCCTGTGCTACCGCGAGCTGGCCGCCCAGAAGCGCAAGGATGAGGAGGAGCAGGCCGGTGGGCCCCAGGGGCAGCCGGCCTGCCTGTCCGGGGCTGCCTTTGCAGCCTCCAGTGGGGATGACTCGGACGAGGACGAGGACAGGGAGGGCAGCGGGGATGGGGACTGGCCCAGCCACATGGAGTTCTACTCCTCGGGTGTCTCCTGGTCATCCTTCCCCAGCTGACCCCAGGCCTGTGGGTCGTGTGGTCATCCCAGCCGAGTTCCCAGAGCTGGCCCTGCCCCACAGGGTGGGCACAGTGAGGGACCTTCCTAACCTCTGCCCACCCCCTCACCTGGCCCTTTGCCTGCTCTCAGCACTTCTCTAGCCCCAGTTCAAGTGATCATCTTTCCGTTAGTGAGACCCAAACTCAAAGGCCTCTAGGAACATGCCATTTCTGAGCCCAGGTGCCTATGGCTGAAGCTGCCGGTGATTCCTTGGATCAGATGACCTGGGCATACCGAGGACAGACCAGAGGGGACACAGGACTAGTGTGCATGCCCCTGCGTGCTCTCTGAGGCCGCCTGAGCATACCAGGCCCAACCGAAAGTCCATGGGGCTTCTAAGAAACCAAGGCCTGCCCTCCTTCACTGCCCTGCCCCCTCTGTGTTGGGCCAGCCAGTCCTCACCTACAGCCACGTGCTTGTTGGAGGTGCCCCCAGCCTAGGGTGCCTTCCAGACCCTGCCCAGGCTCTCCTCTGCTCTCGCAGCAGGTGCAGCGGCAATGCTTCCACATAAGACTTGTGCACGCAAGTGTCAGCATGTCCCCTGCACCAACTTCATAAACCTGGATGTGTGCTGTGTGGCTGGAAGCTGCTGGTCAGGGGCTCAGCCAGGCGGTGTGTCCCTGTCTCTGAGCTGCTGCTGCCCTTCCTGTTGTGTCTGTGTCCCCTGTGTGAGTTCTGGGCTTACCTAACAGACTGGGCAGGAGGACCAGTGGGAAGCCAGCTTGAGTGGCCCCTTCTGAACACGACCACAGAGTTGGTTTGTGCTTATGGACTCATCAGCCAGGGTCCTGGGTGCCCTGTGTGCTCCCGATGGGAAAGAGGCCTCGGTAATTATGACTGCAAGTCTGTGAGAGGTACAGGGGCCCGCGTCACCACAGCAGTCCTCTGAGGCCGTTGCCCAGCACCATGGGTCTGTGGGGTTTCCTTTGGCTGGTGGTCTAAGCAGTGGGACAGACAATAAACGAGATGGTGCCTGGCCCTGCTGGGGTCCTGGCAGGGTTTGAAGTGCTCCTGTGGTCTCCTGTGTCAACCTGGGGAAGGTCCCACTGATGGTGGCTTTCATGTGGGAAACAACCCACTCAGAACACCCGCCTCCTGACACCTGGCCCCGGGGTTCAAAGACTGGCACAGGTTGATGGAGGCCAGGGCTGCCAGGCTTCACCTATGGCACTCAGCTGAGGCCACACTGCCGCCCTGGTGGGAGGTCACCCCGGAGAAAGCACAGCCATATCCTGCCGAGAGGAGGTGGCTAGGAGGGAAGGGACATGAACCTAGGTCTGGGGTCTCCCCAGAAGGCATGGCCCCTGTGTTGACTGGCCTTTTCCCCGCTCGGCTGGTTCCCGGAACAGCCCCGGGAGGTTGCCCTGGTTCTGCAGGTCCGGCGGCCTCCTGCATTCCAGCTGCTGCCTGTTTCTGCACCCTGAGGCCCCGGGCCCTGTGAGTTTGGGCCGGATGGGTAGATGGGAAGCACCGGAGGTGACCCTGGGCACGGCCAGCTCTCACTGCAGTCAATAGGCAGGGTGATCAGCCTCTGCTGCACCTTGAGCCCCGCTCCCACCCCTGGATGACACGGATGCCCTGAGGTGTTCGGGCAGTGAGGACCCTAGAAGTGAGTGACTCACAGCCCTTGGGAGTACTGGGGACACACGACACACACAGTCTGGTGGGGAGACACGGCCGTGGGGGGGTGGCACTGTGGGTGCTGTGCACAGGGCAGGGTGGGGAGTCCCTGGGTGGCTTAAGCAGTTAATGTGCCTAGCTGCTCTCTAAGATGTTGATTTTTCAAGTTCACCCAGAAGCAGTGCAGAAGAGAGGTTCCCAAGAAGTTTACCGGAGTAGAAAGCCCAGACTGTCTCTCTTAGAACGAGTGCTGGGTTTGAACTGCTGACCACGCAGATTGCAGCCCAACATGTAACTGCTACCAGCAGGCCTCAGCCATTGAAATCCCCATGGGTCACCTGGGCAGCACCAGGCAGAGCCAAGGCAGGGGTGAGGTCCCCATTTGGAGAGAGAGCCTTCAGGCCCTGTGTGTGTGTGTGTGTGTAGGGGGGACCCGGAGACACATGGCAAGAGAACCCAGGCAAGGGGAGCTCAGTGGGGCATCCACCTGCTCTTGGCTCTCCCAGCCTGCGCCACTACTGAGTGGAGACAGGCCTTGGAGACCCTGAGATCAGGCTGTAGCCCTGCCAGGCCAGTGGGTGTGGGCCATGATCCTGCCACTGCAGCCCGCGCCTGTGCCTGAGGTAGCAGCATTGTGCCCTGGACTGTCGTCCGAGCTGCCCCCGCTCTTGTCCAGAGAACTTAGACGTCCTCTGGGGCAGCGTTTGGGGTGTGGAACAGGGAGCAAGGAGGGACTGCATCAGGAGGAATCACCCTCCCAATGAAGGGTGTAGCCTACGCACCTGAGACCACCTCCCCTCCAGGGACAATATCAACCCAGCTGTTAGAATCATGCAGGGAGGACTCAGCCCAGGTGGAAACCAGGTACCAGTTCTCCTGGGCACTAGCAGAGTGGTGCCTCACCACCACCCTCACCACTATTGCCAGGCTGGGCTTTGCTTGAGATGACCAGGTCAGCACCTGGCCTGCCCCCTCCGCCAGCCTGCTCTTTGGGGTCCAGCTGAAAGGGCTGCAAGCCAGGGGCAGTCAGGGACACTCGGCTCAGCCAGTGGGCCAGGGACCTGGTGTGCCAGACAGGGTAACCCAGTTCCTCTGGCTGTTGGGCGGGGAGATGCCACCTCTCCGAGGGGGGATGGGTCCCAGGACCCCTGGCATGGCTGGTGATCATACAGCCCCAGCTGTCTCCTGCCCCACCTCTGCACATGGCACCCCATCTGTGTATAGGTTGAGCAGCCTCGGGGGCCCCTAGTCTTTACCACGCGTACATAGCCTCAGTGTTTCACAGACCCATGGGAGCTGTGCCCACAGCAGAACCAGAGGGTGGATGGGGAGAGGGAGGTTGAGCAGGGGGGCGGTCCACCTCACAGGTCCAGCAGAGCCAGACCTTGCATTTCTCAGGGAGCATCCAACGCCATGCCCACCACCCTGTTGGCTCTGCCCAGGGAGTTGAGCCCTTGCTGAGGCATGCAGGCCACCCGGGCGCCCTCGAGTCTGCTGGCTCCCCTCACCACAGAACCCAGCTCTGATTGGAATGTTCCAGGCCTGAAATCAGAAATGCATGTGGGCAGCAGAGGGAACCAGGCTTTTCTGGGCAAAAACAAGGGGAAATTTCAATCCTGACAGTGACA
>PVJH01028971.1:0-26642 GCA_004026705.1 Nesogale talazaci | reverse complement strand
TAAGGAAATGTCATGAAGAACGCTGATGGTGCCCTCTATCGAAAGATATAGCACCTGGGGTCTTAAAGACTTCCAAGATAAGTAAGTGCCATCTAGCTGAGAAGCAGGAAAGCCCACGTGGAAAAAGCACCCCAGCCTGTGTGATCTTGAGATGTCGATGGGATCAGGTATCAGGCATCAAGACCCAGAACAAAAAAAAATCATATCACTGTGAATGAGGGGGCGGACAGAGTGGAGACCCAAAGCCCATCTGGAGACAATTGGACACTTCCTTACAGTAGGGCACAAGGAAGAGATGAGCCAGTCAGGGTGCAGTATACCACCAAGGAAACATACAGCTTTCCTCTAGTTCTTTAGTGCTTCCTCCCTACCATTATCATGATCCCTGGTCTTCCTTACAAATCTGACTAGATCAGAGGCTGTACCCTGGTACAGATAAAGAGCTGAAAACACAGGGAATCCAGGACAGATAAACCCTTCAGAACCAATAACAAGAGTAGCAATACCAGAGGGATAAGGGTAAGGTGTGAGGTGGAGGTGGGGGAGAAAGGAGACCTGATCACAATGATCCGCATATAACCTCCTCCTAGGGGGATGGACAACAGAAAAGTGGATGAAGAGAGACAACAATTGGTGTAAGACATGGGGAAAAAATATAAATTATCAAGAGTTCATGAGAGAGGGAGGGTGGAGTCGGGGGGAAATGAGCTGATACCAAGGGCTCAAGTAGAAAGAAAACGTTTTGAAAATGATGATAGAAACATATGTATAAGTGTGCTTGACATGATGGATGTATGGATTGTCATAAGAGCTGTCAGAGCCCCCAGTAAAATGATTAAAAAAAAAAAGTTCTATTCCTAGAAATTCACAGGGGCGATTGTACCCTGTCCAGTAGGGTTCCTGTGAATCAGCATTCACCATAGGGCAATGAGTTTGGTTTGGTTTGATGTGTTTGTGTATGTGTATGTGTGTTCACAAATAGTTTCCATGGAGTCAAAAGTAGCACTGTGTTCCACTAGCAAGCTGGGAAAATTGGAATCACCAAGCTGTTGGTTTGTAGTAGAACACTTACCTTCCTTATCATCGAAGCACTCTGAAGGAATACATGAACTATACCAACTCCCAAGGCCTGCGGTCTTGTTGCAGTGGACTTGAGGTTAAAAAGATTTTGTATACCGAAAAGCAGGAATTTTTGTTGTATGGCAGAGATTAATATTTTAGGCCTCAGGAAAAAATTTGTTTTGTCCCTAGTCTTACTAACTTCAACCCTTTCACAATATCAGTAATGATCAGACCTCTCCAAACCAGTCTCACTGCTATAGAGTCGCTGCTCACTCAGAGCAGCCCTATAGGCCAGGGGGAGACGGCCCGGGGAGGTTCTGAAACTAACTCCTGGATAGGAAGCTCCAGTTTTCTCTTGCGGTGGTTTTAAGCTGCAGGCCTTGCAGGGCAGTGCCCAACGCAGGACCACTATACCACACATTCCATTAACTTCTCTTCTCCACTTTCATTCCCTCCCTGCATTCCACTCTCCTGAACGAGTGTAGAAGTGATCTCCTCTCAGCTGCATTGGATATCCAAGCAGCCATCCTATTTGAGCTCCTATGCAGATGAGATCTAGGCAGTGGATAAGAGAACCTGGAGAAGAATTATTGCGTTTCAATTAGAGTGTTGGTGAAGAATACTGCATATGCCACGGGCTGTCAGGAGAACACGTAAACCTGTTCTTGAAGAAGAAGAACCAGAATGCGCATTAGGAGCAAGAATGGTAAGGCTTAGTGTCACCCATTTTGGATGAGTTTTCAGGAGGGACCAATTGTTGGAGAAGGACATTGTGCTTGATAAAGCAGAGGGTCAGTGATAAAGAGGAGGATCTGAACAAGATAGGTGTAACTGACCCGGTGACTGTAATGAAGGGCTCAAACATAACGATGCAGAGGGTGGCTAGGAACAAGCAGTGTCGTGTTCTGTTTTTCTTAGAGGCACCGTGAGTCAGAACTGAGTCCACAGCACCCAACAATACTCGGTTCAAGATTCTTCTAGGCCAGTGCTTCTCACAGGTCAATGCTTATGAAATTGCATTAGAATGATACAGTTAGAATTCATATTCTAATTCAGTCTGGCTCAAGGGAGGCCCGAGATTCTGAATTTCTAGCAAGCTATCAGGGGGTTGTTCTTGTCTTTAGACTGAGTTTACAGATGCAAAATTCTGGCTCATGGTTCTCAAGTCTGTTTGCACATTAGAGCCATCTAAGTCTAAGACTTAAAAAAAAAGTACTGACATATCTGTCCTATTCTTAGTGATTACGATTGAATTAGTTAAGGATCTGGCTTGAGCATGTGAACCCAGGGATATAGTCTTTTAGTCCTCAATTGAGAACACAATGCCTGGCACATAGTAGTATGCTGGATAGTAAATAAATTATTTCTCTGTTAAGTTATGAGTGCCTACACTTGCTGGAATAGAAGTCATTTAGAAAGTAAATACCACTTAGCACCATATTTAATGAAAGTACTACTAGTTTCATTTTTCAGTCTTATCTGTCCTTACTAACAACAGCCATATGGTTCAAAGGAAGGTCAGTTAAAAAGACTGGTATTCTAACTTATGTGTCTTCCACCAATGCCAAAGACAAAGAAATCGTGATGATTTTTATTGATTTTTTTCAGGTTGAAATCGGTTGAACATGCCATGAAAATGCATTGGTAGTTACCCATTGTAGGGATGACAAACTTGGAAGCACAAGAAGGATCAGTTAATGGAAATACAGCCTTGGTGATTAAGAACATATATATGCCAGAGATGGCATGCTAAGAGTTTGCAAGTCCAGTCACTTCTTTATTGAAGATGCCTTTCTCCCCCCTCCCCCGCCAACAACATAAATTATGCCTATACACACAGATCTCACTGGATGGAATGCACAGGATTGTTTTCATCTTTGGAAAGGGTTGGGAAGTTCAAAATCATCAGACATAACAAGGCCAGGGACTTATTAGGGAACATATCATTAAGTACGCATATCAATTTGAAGAAAATTTAAATAAGCCCATGAAAACCATAATAGATGTTGAGTGTATCCCACCTGGATTTAGAGATCATCTCAGGAACAGATGTGATAAATTGAACACTAATGACTAGAGACCAAATAAGTTGTGAGTGACATGAAGAAAGCAAAAAGACTGAGAAGAAAAGACCAAGGTGGATGTCAAAAGAGACTCTGAAACTTGTTCTTGACTGTACAATAGCTAGAGTGAAAGGGAAAAATAAGTAAAAGAGCTAGACAGGTGATTTCAAAGGGTGGCTCAAAAGGACAAGGTATTATAATGAAATACACAAAGTCCTGGCATTGGATAGCCAAAAGGAAGATACATGTTTAGTATTTTTCAAGTTTTAAGACCCAAAGGACAAATGTAAGTCTTGAGTTGCAGTATGGAAGGGTTTAAAAAAAAAAAAAAGAACACTTTATTGGAGGCTTGAATAACTCTTATCACAATCCATACATCTATTCACTTTGTCAAGCACATTTGTACATTTGTTGCCATCATCGTTCTCAAAATATTTTCTTTCTACTTGAGCCTTTGGTATCAGTTTCTCATTGCTGCTCTCCTTATTCCCTCCCTCATGAACCCTTGATAAATTATTTTTTTCATGTCTTATATTATCCGTTGTCTCCCTTCACCCACTTTTCTATTGTCTGCTCCCCAGGGAGGGGTTATATATAGACTACTGTGATCAGTTCCCCCTTGCTCCTCCTACCTTTTACATGCCTTCCTGGTATCACTACTCTCATTATTAGCCCTGAGGGGCTTATCTGTCTTAGATTTCCTATGTTTCCAGCTCTTATCTGTACCAGTGTACGTGCTATGGTCTAACCAGGTATGCAAGGTAGAACTGAGATCATAATGGGGGAGGGGCATTAAAGAACTGAAGCAAAGTTGTATGTTTCATCAGTGCTATAATGTACCCTGACTGGCTCGTTTCTTCCCTGGGATCCTTATATAAGGGGATGTCCAATTGCCTGCAGATGGGCTTTGGGTCTCCACACTACACACCCCTTCACTCACAATGATATAATTTTTTATTCTTTGATGCCTGGCACCTGATCCTATCAACATCTCATGTTCACACAGGCTGGTGCGCTTCCAGGTGGGCTTCATTGCTTCTCTGTTAGATGCCACTTTTTTTTAATCTTCAAGTCTTTAATACTCCAGATGCTATAACTTTTGAAAGCCGGCCACCATCAGCATTCTTCACTGTATTTGCTTATGCACCTCCTTTTGCTTCAGCGATCATGTCAGGAAGGTGTGCATCATGGAATATCAATTGAAAACAACAAAATGTTCTTGCATTGAGAAAGTACTTGAGTGAAGCCCAATGTCCATCTGCTACCTTAGTAGTAAACCTATAATAAATGCACACAGGTCTATTTCCTCATTGTCAAATATAAATGCAATATTGAAGGATCCTAAGAGCAAGATATTGAATGATATTGGAAACATGAAAAAGCATGGAAAGGTATAGAGAAAATCTTGTCAATGTTCAAACATTTCAGGAGATAGCATATTTTGAAGAACTGATGATACTAAAGGAAGACGTCTGTGCTGCACTAAAGGCATTGATGAAAAGCAAGACTCCAGGAATTGATGGAAAACCAACTGGAAATTTTCAAAAAATGGATGCAATGCTGTAGGTACTCACTTGTCTATTCCAAGAAATTAGGAAGACAGTTACTCAACCAGCTGAAAAGCAAACTGTATTTGTGCCCATTCCAAAGAAAAGTGAAAACAAAATGTGAGAATTATCGATTGATTCCCTTAATATCATTTTTTTGAAGATCAAAAAAAATTGGTGGTAGCAGTATATTGACAGGAAATTTCCAGGAATTAAAGACAGATGCAGAAGTTTTAGAATGAGGAAACTAATTGTTGAGGTCTGATGTATTTTGACTGAAAGGAAAGAATACTTGAATGATGTTTATTTGTGTTTTAGGGATTATGCAGACATTCAGTTGTATGTATCTTAACAAACTATGGACAGCACTGAGAAGTATGGAAATTCCAGAACACTTAATTGTGCTCCTGTGACATGTATACAAGCATCAAGAGGCAGTTTTTCAAACAGAGTAAGAAGATGCCACTTGCTTGTTTCAAAATGAGGAAAGGTGTGTTTCAGAGTTGTATCTTGTCACTGCACTTATTCAAGCTGTATACTGATCAAATAATAAAAGAAGCTGGATTGTAGGAAGAAGAATGCTGTATTAGGATTAGAGGAAGACTCATTAACAATCTGTGTTATGCAGATAATACAACTTGTAGCCCTTACTGGTGAAGAATAAAAGAAAACTGCCTTCATTATAGATTACAACTCATTGTAAAGAAAACCCAAATCCTCACAAACAGACAAATAGATAATGTAGTGAAGTAAAGTCATCAAGGATTTAATCACGCTTGGATACACAATTAACATCTATGGAAGCAGCAGTCGGCATATCACACAACATATTGCGTTGGATAAATCTGCTACCACAGACCTCTTAAAAAGTATTCAAAAGCAAAAATATCACCGCGAGGAATGAGATATTCCTGACACCATGCCATTGTATTTTTTTAAATGATCTTTGAATTTTTTAATTGAATCATTTTATTGGGGGTTCATACAACTCCCATCATAATCCATACAAACATCAATTGTATGCAGGCCACAGTTACACACTTACTGCCATCATCACTCTCAAAACATCCCTTCCGGCCCCCAGTATCAGCTCCCTATATTACCCTTCCTCCCCCCTCCCCCTTAAACCGTAGTAATTTACTAATTGTTATTTTTTTCATACTGTACACTGTCCAATGTGTCCCAACACTCACTTCTCTGTTGTCCGTGTCCCAGAGAGGAGGTTATGTGTAGACCCCTGAAGTTGGTTCTCCCTTTTTACTCCTCCATCCCTCCACCCTCCTGGTATTATCACTCCTATTACTAGTCTTGAGGGATCATCTATCCTAAATTTCCCATGTTTTCAACTTCACTGTACATCTCCTGGTCTAGCTGAATTTATGTGGTAGAATTGGGTGGGATGGGTAGAACAGTAGAATGATAGTAGGTGGGAGGCAGCATTTGGGAACTAGAGGAAGGTTGCATTTTTCATTGTTACTACCCTCTAACTTAACTGGCTCATCTTCTCCTTGTAACCCCTCTGCAAGAGGATGTCACCTCACCTATTGATGGGCTTTGGGTCCCCAATCTGTACACCCCCTCATTAATAATAATATAATTTTAGCTCCTTGATGCCGGACACCAGATCCCTTCACCACCTCATGATCACACAGGTTGGTGTGCTTCTTCCGGGCTTTATTGCTTGTGAGCTGAATGGCTGCTTGTTTACTCAAGCCTTTAAGACCCCAGATGCTTTATCTTTTGGTAGCGGGCACCATCAGCTTTCTTCACCACGTTAGCTTATGCACACATTTGTCCTCAGTGATCATATCAGGAAAGTGAGCACACAATTTTAGGCTAGTTCTTAAAGGCTAATATCTAATCCCTTTGACACCTCATGATCCCACAAGCTAGTATGCTTCTTCCATGTGGGCTTTGTTGCTTCTGAGCTACATGGCTGCTTGTTTACTTTCAAGCCTTTAAAGACCCCAGACGCTCCATCTTTTGATAGTCGGGAACCATCAGCTTTATTCACCACCTTTGCTTATACACACTTTGGTCTTCAGTGAACGTGTCGGAAAGGTGACCATCTTGGAATGCCAATTTAATAGAACAAAGTGTTCTTGAACTGAGGAGGTACTTGAGTGGAGGTCCAATGCCCATCTGTTGTCCTACTACTAACCCTATAAGTATGCATGTTAATCTCTTTCCCCATCATCACTTATAAATATATGTCCCTATGTATATACCTGTGTTTGAACCTCTATAAATGCCCATTATCCCCCAGTTCCTTCCTCTATTTCCATTTGCTTCCCTCTTGTCCCACTGTCATGCTCAATCTCCATTTGAGTTTCAGTATTTTCTCGTTATTACATTAGTCTTAATCAATTCCTATCAACCTTCTCACATCCACCTTGTCACTGAATTTGTAGCAATTGTTATTCCCTTTATCTTGGGCTGATCGACAAAACCACCTTTCCCCCTCCTCCCCCTCTTCCATGTCCCCTACCCTGGAACCATCAGTGCTGTCATTTTCACCTCCAAACTCTTTGTCCAGTCTATCTTGTTTAGATAGACCTGCAGAGATAGCAATATGTACAAAAAAGGTCTCCTAAAATGAAGCAACTGAAGCAAATAAAACAATGATAATAACAGCAAGAAGCCCCCTAATGTGCTTTACAATATGTAGCAGAATAATAAAAATAATAGCAATATAAAAACCTGTATAAAGTTCAAAGTCTGTAATTAACCTCCTAGAGTGACCCCTGGTTGAGTCGGATAGGGTGCCAATATCCTGGCCACAAAGTATATCCTTGGCACTCCATCTGTGACTCTACGCTCTGTTGCACACTCTTAGTGCTTTGCGTTGGTGTGGTTGTGTCCGACAGGGTATAATCTTGACCCCGCTTCTTCATCCTGGCCCCGATAGGCCTTGGGTCAGCAAGGGTAGCCGTATTTCTTAATTGGGCCGGCCGTACAGTCCTCTTTGTGCATTAGCTGTTCTGAGTGAGAATATCGTCCTGGAGGCTCGGTGGGCCAGGATGCACGTCATTCTCTCTTCCTCCATTTTCATTTGTTCTCATGTGCTCTGGTCAGGCATATCTCACTCCCCAAGCTTCAGCTTCGGTGCTGGCCTCCAAGGCAAATTCCTCTAGTAGAGAGGTGGCTGCCCCTATAGTTGGGGTTGGGGTTGTGTTCTCAGGCCCCTCCACTGGTTCTCCACTCCATGCTGTCATGCTGCATTCACATCGTGGGTCTCCGGGTTTAAGTTTGGTCCCTGTTTCCCTGTGGAGATATAAACAGTACGCTCCCCTTTGATGGTTTAGTGCCCCCTTCCCTTTTTACACATCGCCATCTGCCCCCCCTGCCACTCCCCCCTAGTTGGCTACCATTGTAGCCCTAGATTTGATCTGGCCCCTGCCATATTACCTGGGCCTTCTCCCAGGATTTTCTCTATATAGTAGTTTTATCCCGATGCCCCTTTCCAATTTTAAAATTATTAATATGCTTACCTCAGCAGATTCATATTGTACATGTCCTTTTGTGCTTGGCTAACTTCACTTAGCATAATTTCCTCCAGTTTATCCCATGCGGTGACATGCTTCATACGTTCATCACTGCTTTTCAGCGATGCATAGTGCTCCATTGTATGTATGTACCACAGCTTTTTAATCCATTCATCAGTTGATGGGAATATGGACTGCTTCCAACTCCTTGCAATTGTGAACTGTGCTGCGATGAACATTGGAGCACAGATCTCTGGTTGTGGATTGTTGCTTGTCTCTTCTGGGTATATGCCCAGCAGGGGAATTGCTGGGTCATATGATAACTCAATTTCTAGCTGTTTTAGATATCTCCAAATTGATCTCCATAGTGACTGTACATACCTACAGGTCCACCAGCAGTGGATAAGTGACCCTATCTCCCCACAGCCTCTCCAGCATTTGTTACTTTCTGACTTTTTGAATTGGGTTATCCTTGAGGGTATTGGGTGGTATCTCATTGTTGTTTTGATTTGCATTTCTCTAATGGCTAATGATCGGGAACATTTTCTCATATATATATTGGCCTCTCTGATTTCTGCCTCTGTGAAACTTCTGTTTGATTCCTTTGCCCATATCCTCAGTGGGCAGTTAGTTTTGCTCCTTTTTGGAAGCTATCAGGGTAGTGTAGATTTTAGTAATAAGGCCTTTATCTGATTTGTCATTGCCAAAGGTGTTTTCCCAGTCTGTCTGCTCTCTTATTAATCTCTTGGTGAATTCTTTCGATGTGCACAGATGTTTTATTTTTAGTATATCCCATTTGTCTATTTGAGCCTCCTCTGTGTTTGTGTCTCTCCCTATTTCTGTTAGCCTATGTAGTCCCTGTGCCAGTGTTCTCAGATTGTTCCCAATTCCCTCATTGATGGCCCTAATAGTTTGGGGTTTTGCTTCAAGGTCTGTAATCCACCTTGAATTTATTCTAGTACATGGAGTGAGGTAGGGGTCTTGCTTCATTTTTCTACAGGTAGATATCCATTTTTTCCAGCACCATTTGTTGAAAAGGGCATCTGTTTCCCATTTGATACTTTTGGGGCCCTTATCAAAGATCAGTTGTCTGTATGCTTGTGTTTTTATTTCTGGATTTTCAGTTCTTTTCCATTGGTCTGAGTATCTGTCATTATGCCAGTGCCATGCTGTTTTGACCACTGTGGCTAGATAGTATGTGCGAAAGTCAGGTAAGGCAAGACCTCCCACGATGTCCTTCTTCTTGAGGTGTTCTCTATTGATTCTGGGCTTCTTCCCTCTCCATATGAAGTTGGTAATCATTTTTCCATTTCTTTGAAGAAGGAGGATGCCACTTAACAGTAATAACAGCCCCTACCCAAATGGAGAGGCTCCCTGGTAATACACTGGTTATACGGGAAGGACATCGTGCTGGGTACAGGGGAGGATCCGTGAAGAAGAGGAAGACCTTCAATGAGATGAATTACACAGTGATCTGAGCAATGGGCTCAAGCATAGCAGTGATTGGGAGGTCAGCTCCGGCCTGAACTTTTCATTCTGTTGCATGTAGGCCCTCTGTGAGTCAGGTGACTAGACTGTACATAACATCAACTTCCCTATCATATCCAAATGAAGATCCCACTAACTATGTATAAATACATATATGTGTATATATGTACATACATGCTCAGTTTCTTATTGCTGATATACTAGCAATACCAAAAAGTTGATGACTTTTAAAAACAAAAATTGTTTTCTCACACTATCAAAATTTGAATTCAGAGCACAAGCGCTAATGGAAGACACTATTTGTGACGACTCTGAGAGATCCTAGTCTCCGAACACTCATTCCCACCTTGGCATTCTTCATGTGACATCTGTCTTTTTTATGTTTGCCCTTGACTCAGAAGTGTTACACTTAGGGCACAAGTTACACTGGTATGTCTGTATTAGCATAACAGTGAAAAAACAAAACAGGATGGTATCTAATGAATCATTCTATTCAATGAATGATTGTCTCAAGCAATTTCCACTTGCTTGAAGTATAGATACAAATTATTGTGCTATTTTGCATTCCTGTTGTATGGTGGTTAACATTTTGCACATTTTCGCACATATAGTTCTGCTTGTAACACATATATAACAAATATATGTACATATGTGAGAGTGAAGGGAGTGTAGAGATTGAGAAGTAAGCATAAATATTAACCGCGTACCAAACTTTACAGCACACATGTCTTACCTGTTTTCTGCCAGAGAGGTCTCCTTAGTAAGAAACTGGTTAAAGTCCTAAGAAACACATGAGCCAATATTGAAAATACCAGTACTTTCAAGGTATATTGAATATATATGCATATAAAAGTGTAATCATATATATTAAAAAGACTTCCATAGAAACTAGGATACTTTTCGTTGAATAAGTGTTGGGCTGCTAACCACAAGGTTGATGGTTCAAGCCCACCAGCTACTCTGGGGTGGGGGGAAGATGACCTATTTGTTCCTGTGAAGAGCGACACTCCTGAAAGCCCTACAGAGCAGTGGGTCTCAGCTTTCCTTTAATGCAGTTCCTCTTGTGGTGGTGACCCCCCCCCCCAACCATAAAATTAGTTTTGTTGCTGCTTCGTCACTGTCATTTTGCTACTATTATGAATCGAGTGACCCCTATAAAAGGGTCAGTCGACTGCCAAAAGGATCACCACCCACAGGTTGAGAACCGCTGCTATAGAGGGTTGCTGTGCGTTGAAATCGACTTGTTGGCAGTGGTTGGGGTTGGGGTTGGTTTGTTTTCAGAGAGAATGCTTCCATGTTTTTCCTTGGTGTGAAGAGGCTTGAGTTTTGGTTATGATGTACTACTAAAAGGCGGTGCTATCAGACAATCAGCCTCACTCCTCTAAGCTTTAGTTTCTCCATGTATAAAACATGAGGCTTGGTCTAAATTATTACCAAGGTCACTTTGAATCATCTGTGATTCTGGAAAGTTATGACACACGGTCTGTAACCATGGTGAGGAAAGTTGATTGGTGACTCCAAAAATAGCCTTATTTTCTTCTGCATAACACTGATGCTCTCCCATTGAGTAAGTCAGTCACTCTGTGTTTACTGCCTTAATAAGCCAATTTACCCATCTTTTTGTTAATGCCGAGTGCTCTAAGGGCATGAAAGATTTGTCTTAAGAAACACCAAGCCAGCCCTTGCCTCTTAAATACAGATCTTAATTATTGTGCTGTTTTGCATGCCTGTTTATAGGTATTCAAAAAGCAGAAGGTGATGATTTGGTAAATATAGAAATGATTTCACATCAGTTCCTGCTGTCTTTTTTGTTTATGTGAGAACCCATTCAAAACATGTCTTATATATTACTCTCTTAAAATATGCTTTCTTTCATTTTTTTCCCATTCTGCTGGAAACATGCCCATATCTGTCAAGTTGCTAATACCTAGTGATGTTTTCCTAGATTCTTGTATTGGCATTTTGCTGTTTGTTTTTCTATTAGCATGTAGATAAACTAGGTGCTATTTTTTTCTACCCCTGTGCTATTTTATTTCTTCATGTGTTGCATCTTAAGCTTGTTGTTGAGGCAGTGATGTTATAAAGGACTCTCATTGAATCACTGTGAGGTCGCAAGATCTGGGATCCTTTTCTGGGGACTCTCCCTTGTCTGGAATGTCCACCTGAAATGAAATATTGTACCTATCACAACAGTCAGAGGCAATCTTTCTGTCTGTGAGCTTCCATGTGGAGTCCAGTCCTTTGAAGCACAGAATTGGCCCATTAGATGAACATTTTTAAAGAAAAAAATAGAAATTTATTTTTCATTGCTTTTATCCTGTAATAATCTAGATTCAAAGTATCACATCACTGACCAATGTATGATAGTAGGCAAGCCTCAGCCTCTTCCTCTATAAAACTGAGGTCTGATTTCTAAAATGTCTTTGACTCTAAAATTATCTCTTCTCTCTTTGATAGTTGTGTTTATATGTCATTTTAGCTAGGCTATGGGCCTCAGTAGTTTAGCAAATACTGAACTGATTGGTTGATATTGTCTATGATGTCAATAATGTAATCTCTTTCCATGATGTATCTGATATGATCAACCACTTAATTAAAAAAGGGAATTTTCCTAGGGATGTGGCCTGCCTGTAGTATGATGGGTTTCAGAAAGTTAATGGAAAAATTCCATGATTTTTTTATTCTACTTTTCCATGGGCTGTTTGTCACTCCATATATATATATGCACACACACACACATATGAATATTTTGGTAACACTTGTTTGTTTCTCAATCCTGCACTCTTATTGTGTCCTGACCGCTGATTCCTGAGATGAAAAAGTCTGCAGAAGTGTCAGACCCGTCACTTGCTCTACAGATTTTGGATTCACTAGTATCCAAATTCCATGAGCCAATAGTGATCTCAAGCCTGCTGTCTGACCTTAGGTTTTGGTTTAGAAATTGCACACACACACACACACACACACACACACGAATTTCAAAAAGGTCATGGAAAATAATTAAAAGATGATGGAATTTTTTCTTTAAAAACAGAAGTGTTGAACACATCCAGAATACCACAAGTGGACAGTTTCAACAAATAGGAATTTACTTTCTCACAGTTGGGAAGGCTAGAAGTTCAAATTCAGTTTATCAGCTCCAGGGAAGGTTTTCTGTTTGGAGGCTCTGTTAGCTCTAAGAGATGGTCCTTGTCCCCTTTCAACATTTGTGGTGCAGGTGCTCCCTGGAGAGCAGCGATCTCTGGGCCTAGACTTCCCTCCTCACCCTCCGAGTCTAGGAGGTTCTCAACACAAGGAACCTGGGGCTAATGCAGGGGCACTGTCATAATCACCCGTACCTCACAAGTTGGTAAGAGAATGTTTTTTAGAAGCAAATGTAGTGAGAATTCATTTCATGTACTTTGGACAGTGTTATCAGGAGGAACTAGTCCCTGGAGAATGATACCATGCTTGGTAAAGTAGAGCATCTGCTATAAAGAGGCAGGGTGTCTAAAAGATGGATGGACTGAGTGGCTGCAGCAGTGGTTTGACCCTGGCAGTGATTGTGGGGATAGCACAGGACTAAGCGGTGTTTCCTTCAATCGCACATGGGGTTAGAAGTAACTCAGAAGTACCTAACAATGAGAAGAAGTTATGTACCACTGGTTTTACTTCTCTAAAGAACTCAGACTGCCTCTGTTTTATTCCCTTACAGTTTTGCCCTCTTATCTCCTCCCATAAACTGGCTGATGGCACTCAGTAATCTTCAACTTCAATTGGTCAATGTCAGTTCTTCTGGTATGTTAGCGAACCAGTAGGCTTGTTAGTTTCATCCCACAGGTGTCTGTAGAGATGTCTATAAAACACTTATGACAACTTTTACCCATTTATTTTCTGTCCATGTTGAGACCAGAGTACTGCTCAGGTCAGTTTGTTATGTTTATAGATATGGGTGATTGCCTAAAAATGATGTGCTCTTATTTTTACAGCAATAAAAATTAAACAATTTTTAATGTGTCACTAAGAATTAAGCCACCTTAAAAGAGACCTCATGACCAGCTGTTCAAACCCATCAGTAGTGGGCAAAAAAATGAGACTGTCTGCTCCTGTAAAGATTTACAATGCCTTCTAAACCTTACAAAGGGTCAGTATGAATGAGATGGATTTGAAGACAGTGTTTAGGCTGGTTTAATGTCATCATACTTGCATAATGGCTAGACACTGGACTTGCTGCTAACTGAAAGATCAGTGAGCAGAACCTGCAAGCTGCTCTGTGAGAAACATGACCTAAGAATCCGCTCCTATCAACAAAGTTTCAGCCTCGTATACCCCATAAAGCAGTCTGCTCTATCAGAAAGAACCACTGTGAATCAGGCTTGACTTAACAGCACACAACACAGCAGGGTGGTTAAGATACGACTGAGCTCAGCTGAGGAGAAATAGTAAGAGAGCGCTTTTTACCCAACTTTGACATCGTTAGTCCAGAAATTCTCTTCTAAGTAATATTTCCCAACTGTTGCAGCTGAAAACAACTTGTAGAAAATGGGGTTAGAAGAAGCTCTCTGGCATCTCTCGCTGTCTCATCGAGAGCTGATGCGGACTCGTTGTGAGACAGGCATAGGACAGAGCAGCACTGCCCCTGTGGGTTTCAGAGCCTGTAACTCTTCACAAGAATAGAAAGCCTTTCTTCTTTGGAGCAGCTGCTGGTTTCAAACTGGCCTTATGTTTTGCAGCCAATATGTCACCAGGGCTCCATAGAATGTTCTAGGATTAATTCATGCATTCAAAAATAAATACTAAATGTATATCAGGTACTCTTTTGCTTATCACTGAATCCAATTCAAAAATCACTCCCACATTTTATGTATTTTGAGACCTTCACTCTATCCCGGCTGCTTACCTAACCAAGATCTTTGCCCTAGAGGAGCTTAACAGGGGAAGCAGGCATACACATAATTAATATTGGTTATATGATTCACTATAAGGTAACAAAACTCATTCATTTTCTTTTGTCTCTTCATCTTGGTGTGTCTTGGTTTTTTGTACATAGTATCATCTCTGCATGTCTATCTACATAAGATAGGCTGGATGATCAGTCTGGAGGAGAAAACGATGGGACCGATGGTTCTTGGGGGGATATGGGAGAGAGGGAGGTGAAGGAAAGGAGGTGATGTTGACCAACCCAGTGACAGGGGAACAATAAGTGATCCGAAATCAGTGGTAAGGAGGGAGTGAGAGGTCTGGTAAGGATTGATCAAGCGTAATGTAACCAAGAGAAATTACTGAAACCCAAATGAATGCTGAGCATGATAGTGGGACAGGAGAGAAGTAAAAGGAAATAGAGGAAGGATATAGGAAGTAAAGGGCATTTATAGAGGTCTAAATACAGGTATGTACTTAGGTAAATATATTTATATATGATGAAGGGGAAATAGATTTATGTGCACATATTTATAAGCATAGTATTAAGGCAACAGATGGACATTGTGCCTCCACTCAAGTACTTCCTCAATGTAAGAACACTTTGTTCTATTAAATTGGCATTCCATGATGCTAATCTTCCGGACACTGTTGCTGAGGACAAAGGTGTGCCTTTGCAATGGTTTTGAAGAAAGCTGATGGTGCCCTGCTATCAAAAAAAAAATAGTGTCTGGGGTCTTAAAGGCTTGAAGATAAACAAGTTGCCATTCAGCTCAGAAGCAAAAAAGTTCACGTGGATGAAGCACAACAGCCTGTGTGACAACAAGGTGTCGAAGGTATCAAGAAACAGGTATCAAGGAACTAAAATTTTATTAGTATAAATGAGGGGGGATACCAATTGGGGACCCAAAATCCACCAGTTGGTAACATGCTTCTCCTTACAGAGATGTCACAGGGAGGAGACAAACTAGTTAGGGTGCAGTGTAGCAATAATGAAACATACAACTTTCCTCTAGTGTTTCAATGCTTCCTCCTTCCCACTTTCATGATCCCAATTCTACCTTAAAATCTGGCTAGACCAGAGGATATACACTGGCACAAATAGGAGTCGGAAATATAGGGAATCCAGGACACAATGTCTCTTCAGGACCAGTGATGAGAGTGGCAATACCGGGAGAGTGGAAGGAAGGTGGGGTAGAAAGGTAGAACCGGTTATAAGAATGTACATATAACCTCCTCCCTAGGATATGGACAGCTGGGGAGTGGGTGAAGGGAGACATTGGACAGTGTAAGATATGACAAAGTAATAATAATTTATAAATTATCAAGGGTTTATGGGGAGGGGGAGTGGGAAAGGAGGAGAGTAAATGAGGAGCTGATGCCAAGGGCTTAGATAGAAAGCAAATGTTATGAGAATGATGCGGGCGGTGGATATACCGACGTGCTTGACACACAGTGGACTTTTGTATGGATTATGGTAAGAGCTGTATGAGCCCCCAATAAAAGAATTTAAAAAGTTAAAAATAAATGCAGCATCAGCAACAAAGACTCGCTGCCGTCAAGTGGATTCTGACTCCTTGTGACTGCACGGTGAAGAGGCTGACTGCCCTCCGGGTTTCTCCGTCTTTAGCGGCGGTGTTGGTTGGTGTCATTGGGTCAGTTCAGACACATTCATGCACAACAGAGCGAGAGCCTGCCTGGTCCTGCGCCACGCACACAATTGTTCCCATGCTCAAGCCCATTATTGCAGCCACCACGACAGCCCACCTCCTTGAGGGCCTTCCACTGTTTTGCCGCCCCTCTCCCAAGCATGATGCCCTTCTCTAGGGAACGATCTTTCCTGACAGCAGGATCAAAGATTATCAGGCAAAACCTTGCCATTCTTGCCTTAAGAGGCGCTCTGGCCAGACTTCTTTCAAGACAGACTTATTTGTCCTTTCAGTAATCCATGGCACTTTGAATATCCTTTGCCAGCACCACAATTCCAATGCATTGATCCATCTTCAGGAGAAGAAACCCTCATCTTTCTCTCATGAAGTGACTGATGGTTTTGAGGCACCACTCTTAACAGTTAGCAGCTCAACAGAAATTCACGAAAATTTGAGGCAATATCTCACGTGGTTATGGGTGATATAGTCAGTCCAAAATCCAATGGTTAAGCAGGAGTTACCCTAAAGTGACCAGATTTTAAGCAGGGCACTATTGACCTTGGGAGAGGGGGGCTTTTCTCAATTAAAAATTTGGTCCAAATGGAGCAACAAAATTTTTCATGGAATGCAAAAATACTATTGTAATATATATTTTTTAATTTTAAAATGCCGCAGGACGTTGTTAAATTGTTAAAAAGTGGGTTGTTTGGTCACTTTAGAGTAACCCAAATACTTGGTTAGTAAATTCCCACTCATCCTCACCCCCTACTTCTTCCCTCTTACTTTGAGAATAGCTAAGCTACCCTACCCGGAAAGTTAGCACCCCAAAAACTAATCATTTTAAACCTCAGCCCTGAACGTCTACTAGACAAGGCTGCTCAATATGTATTTAAGCAATAAATTCTATGAATGTAAAATCTACAAACTGATGATGTTGATGTGGTTCTCCCAGAACCTAGACTCCAGTTTTTAAAAACTTACAGGCATCTTTGACTTCCTTTTATAACTGCCTAAAAGAGCCAATCAATAGATGTTGTTTTAGCCTCACCACACAGACCTCCTGAGGAAATAGTAGTATCCTTTTCCTCGTTTGGATTCAGAGCCCTTTAGAGAAGTATTCACTAAGTTATTCTCCAGGTCATTCATTTCTTCAATAGATGTTTATTGAGAATCATCTATGTGCCAGACTTGGGAAAATCTATAGCAGTGAATGAGATAGACAAAAATGGATCCACCCTCACAGAGTTTGCATGTTAATGAGTGAGACATACTATAAATGTATAGCATGTATAATTTGTCAGGTGGTGAAACATATGGAAAAAATGAACCCAGTAAAGGGTAATGAGTTATCAGGTCACACAATTCCTCTAACTAAAAGGTTCCCATCTTCTCCAGGTAGTAGCAATCTGATCCTCATCTCTCTGCCCTCATCTTTCTCTGTTCATTATCAACCACACTGGCATCAGATCAGTCACTAACATTCTGCTCACCCCACTTTGCTTCATATAACCATAAGCTTAATTTCCTCACCTCTTTTTGCTCTTATGTTGTCACTTTCTGAGTGATACAATTCGAATCACTTAAAGCATTTTTTTCTATCACTCTCCCCCCTCGCCCCCATCCCAGTCCTAGCACTCGTTCCTGTTAAGGAAGGCTAGCTGAGGAGGTGAGCTCATGCCATGCATTGGGCAGAACCATTGACAGAGCAGCATCAATGTCTCTCTTTTAGAGCCTGGTTTGGTTATGAGTTGGGAAATTTTATTGGGAATATTATTATTGGGAAAGATTCTCAGTAAATTCTTTTCATGGACTCTTCAGTAGCATTGTTCCATCCCTGAGCTCAATTATTGGGAAGTTTCAGGAAAGCATTTGCCCTTGTCATTCCAAGGATTGGATGTTGTTTCCCAAAGCAGAGAGCCCTCTTTTAGCTGGGTTATTTCTACCCCATGATTTTTGACTGGGTGTGTTTGGTATGTTTAGTCTGCTTCCCCTTCTTGGCAAGGCCATTCTTGTTTTCGTTCTCTAAGATATTCCTCTCTTTCATCACCCTCTGTGGCTGCCTCATCTGTGTTCTCAGCTTTCAGTTTCACTGACTGTGCCGACCTTTTATGCATTTCTTGGTTTTGTTCAGAAACTGAAACTGTATCTCATACTGAGCCAGGGTGTATCTGCCACATTCCCATTTTATGAACACTTTTGTTTTGATTTTTCCTTGTCTCTACCATTTCCTGGTCTCAAACCATTAAAGAAACATCCCCACTTTCACAGGCCAAGTTCCATAGTCTATGGTTTCTATGGCTTAAGGAGAGAAATTTTAAATGTAATGTCACAGGCACATCCCTGGAATGCAAGCCTGAAATAGAGTTGAGAGTGCAGGCTGTTTATTCAGGAGTGACCTTTGAAGTGTAGGAAGGAAGCTTGACTAGGGAGAAGGAAGAGTTTTAGGCTCACTCCAGTCATGGTTGGCTCTATAAGAAGCTCTGAGGCTTTAATGGTCCTTCAGATTTCCCTTGACTTGGGCCATGATGGTCATGTCTTTACTTTCCAATTTCCTTCAGTCATCGAATGCTGACCAGCCTACCAAAGAATATGATCCTGAGAAAAAGAATCTCTGTAGCTAGAAGTCATCCCTGAAGAAGCAGCCATGACAGCCAGCACCTGTGGCAACAAGACCCTTCCCTGTAGGTAGAGTCAAGTGTGCCTCCTAGCTTCTTTTGCAACACTGTAAGGAGAACTCAGGTGTGTAGTTATGTGATAGTTACTTTAAGAAAGAACTTCTGTTATCTGTTTTAGTTTTGTCTTGAAATTTGGTTAATTTATTGAAAACATAGTATGCTAGACTCAGGAGGGGCCAGGGAAATTCTCTTGTTTAATCCTCTTGCTTGAAAGATCAAGAAATGGAGTGAAGAAAGAAGACATCTCAATCTGACTTCCCCAGAAACAGATGTCAGATGAGGACTAGAACATAAACTAGTTTAGAGGTTACCCCCCCACACACACAGAAACATTAGCAGACACGTGAAACAAGGGAAAGAAGGGTACATTCTCAAGAAAATTACTTCTTTGCATAGCTGATGTTCAACCAAGTTCATTAACTTGGGAAACAGTCTACGCTTTCAAAAGAATCCTACTCAAAGGGCAAGGAAATTGGGGTATTCATCGGCCATCATTTAGTTACCTGTCAACCTTCATTGATGGGGACTGTTTCCTGGAGGCAAGGACTTCCTTGTAGACTTCATCTCACCTTGTGAGAGGGTGCACCAGCTCCTACAACCATGTAAGAGCCACAGGCTTTGTTTGTACTTAGGGTTGCTGCAGCAATAATGGAAAAGGCTTTAGGAAGTTGAGAAGATCTCTCTACTTAGATCAGATTCTCATGGGAGCCAATGTCCGATCAAAATGAAAGCAAAGAGGGAAACCCAATATGTAAAACTATATAAATAGAAGGTAGAGTAGGGGGAGGCATGGACCTATCTTCTCCCCTCATCCTCTAAACACTACAGCCCTGAGGAAATTCTGTAAAACCCCAAGATTGCATTTAGAATCTTGCATTACAGATATCAAACAATTTTTGTAAAGCACTTTAAAAAGCTACTGTAACACTTCATTTATTTTATATTGACTTAGTTTTCCAGGAAAAAAAGAAAAAGAAAAAAAGCCTCTTTAAAAAAAAACAAAACCTCATCTTGGATGACATTTTTCTTAAGTGTGTTACTTTCCCCCCCTTCTTTTCAAGACTGAAAGAAAACCTTTTAATATGTTTCTGATGATTTTTTTATTATAGTAATGAGCACTTAGTTATGGTTGCATGCTTTAATGTGGTGATTTCCAACCTCAGGGACTCTAAAGAGGTAAGACTGTTTCCTCATTCTGTGCCTTTAAAAGAAGCAGAATGACATCAAGGCCAGGTTCTGCAGTTGAGAGCCAGGTTCTTTGGGTTCATATCCCAACTTTGCAGGTTTTTTGTAGTGTAAACTTTGGCAGAAAGCTATACTCTTGTTCTGTAAATTGTGAGTAATGAATACACTTAACCCTAGGGTTATTGTGAAAAGTAAACATGGTTTTATTTGTCCATTTGCGTAGTAGTTGTTGTTATTGTTGAGTTCCTCTGGCATTTCAACGCATCGTGACCTGTGCACAACAAAGCAAAACACTACCAGCCCTTAGCCATCCTCACAATGATTCTTGTGTTTCTTTTGTTTAGGGTCTTCCTTTTTTTGCTGCCTCTATACTTTTCAATACATGATAACTTTCTCCAGGGACTGGTCGCTCATAACAACAAAGTCTAAAGTATATAAGACAATGTCTCACCATTTTTATCTCTTAAGGATCACTCTGGCTGTACTTCTTCCACAACAGACTTGTTCGGATTTTTGGCAGTCCGTGGCACTTGTCCTTTACTTTGGCAGCACTGCAATTCAAAATGAATTGGTTCTTCTTTTGTCTTTCTTATTAAGTGTCCAATTTTCGATTGCTTTTCAACACTCTGAAGAGGTCTTGGGCAGCAGACTTACCAAATTCAGTGTGTCTTCTGGATTCTTGACTGCTGTTTCCATGAGCACTGATTGTGGACCCAGCAAGACAAAATCCTTAGCAACTTCAACATTTTCTCCTTTTATCATAATGTTACTTGTTGGTCCAAGTGTGAGAGTTGTGATTTGGGGCGAGGGGGGCCTTCACTGCCCTTGTGGTTTTTTTTACAGTGAGTTTCCATCCATACTGAAGGCTGCAATCCTTGATCGTCATTAGCAAGTGTTTCAAGCCTTCTTCACTTTCAATGAGCAAGATTGTGTCATCTGCAGATCACAAGTTGTTAATAGATCTTCCTGCAATCCTGAAGTCACATTCTTCTTCCTATAATCCAACTTGTCTGTTGATTTTCTCAGCATACAGAATAAGGGTGCTGAGAGAATACAGTGCTGACCCATGTCTCTACTGATTTTAAGCCATGCAGCATGTCCTTGTTCTGTTTGCACAACTGCCTCTTGATCCATGTACTGGTTCCGTATCTGCACAATAAAGTGTTCTGGAATCCTTGTTCTTCTCAAGGCTATTCATAGTTTGTTATGATCCACAGAGTTGAATGCCTTGGCATAGTCAATAAAACACTAGTAAATCTCTTTCTGATATTTTCTGTGGTATTCATCTGATATCTGCATTGATATCCTCTTCTGAACCTCTGGCAGCTCTGTGTACTGCTTAGAAGAGTAACTGCATATAAGAAATATTTACAAGTGTGATTATCATCATTGATGTATCTGTTTTATAGTCCCTTTGTCTTATTCTTTAATTTTTGGTTAAAGCCTGTGCCTTTGGAGCTAAATGACCTAAATTTAAATCTCACAACCATTGTGATTTTGGAAGAACTAATTTAATTTTTAATGATTTAGTTTATTCATCTGAAAAATGGACTAGTAATATGAATTAGATTGTTGTGCAAATTAAATGAGATAAAACTTCTCAAGTCTAGCATGGCCCCTGCGCAAGGATGACATGCAAATTCGTGAAGTGTTCATATTTAAAAAACAAAAAAACTTCTTGAGTCGTTGGCATAGTATCTGACACTTAGTGAGTGGTTGTTGTGTAGTAGCCATCACTATAACTACTTATTAACACTCTACATGAGGAATCCTGTATCATAATAGAGAACCACAAGTTGTTGTTGTTGTTTTTTAACCAGGTTTTATTCCTAATAAACCTGAAAAATTCCCTTTTTTTGTTATTTACTTTCAATTAATAGAAACTGTTAAGTTATTTATCATAAATAATGAACGTTTCCTAAGTACTTCTCAATGCTGACTGAAGGGGTAGATTTGCGGAGGCCCTCAACATATATTATATATAATACAATGCTTACCAACTACATAGTTACCAAACTATGACTCAGAACTTTTAGATGTATTATATTGGAAGATTTATTCTTTCATTAAAGATTAATATGCTTAATTTTCATGCAAGGGGATATTTTCAAATTTAAGAAAAATGTGTTAGTGGAAAAGACCAGAAGTAATACACGTTAGTCAGCAATTTATTACATGACCAGAGTTCAAGTGTGTGATAAAAAAGCAATCCAGTACACAAATATAAAACACTGATTCCACAGCTTTGGGGGTAAGGGAATATCCAACTCCTAGCTCTTTCTTGGTCCTAAGCACTTTATGGGATAAGGGAGGTGTCTAGAGCATATCATTAATCTAGAGCCAACATTAATCTCTTGATGAGGTTTTTGTATAGCCACGTATGATGGTTAAGGTTTTAGGTCAACTTGGCTTGACGAGTGTTCGCAGTGGTTTCGCAGTTAAAACATAGCAATTCCCTGTGAGGAAATCTAATTTGATGTAAGCTCTTCCATGATGAGATCTGCTCTGAGCAGCTAATAAGTTGAAAGGGCATGTCAATTGAAATTCAATTCAATTTCCAGGGGTATGTGACCTGTTTTCAATGTAAGTAAGTGGATGCTGTGGAAAAGTGTGTTTGCTTTTTGCTGGTCCCTTCATCCTATCACTTCACTTGAATGCTGGAGCACTGATAGACCCAGCCATGGAACATCTAATTCTCTAGGACATATACCTTTGTTTAACTATTTGCTCTTGATTAGGACCTAAATTCAGTGACATTATCTAAATCATATTGAGTAACCACTTGCAAGCAATTTCTCTCTGATAAAGAAGATTGATAGAAAAGATAACCTTAAAAGATTCTAATTTCTATTACTCTGTTAGATATTAACCAACTTTGAATCAAAGTTAGCAACTTTCCTTCAGCTTTGTCTTTCACTGGTTATTTATACTTCAATCTTTCTTGAATAAGGTTAAAGCAGATTTAAGATCCTGGTGGTTTACTCATTAATGTGTTAAATGTTTCATAAATGTTCATTTTATATTTGTATAAGAATAGCTTCTTGTTACTATATTCTGACAAATCAATCACATTCAGATTTCATAAAATTCATTAGAAAATGAAATTTTCTTTTTTTCTATAAAGGAATTTTCTCACACCTTTTTTTGTGTTTTCTTTTTTTAAGTACTCTTGCACCTGTTAAAAGAAATTTCCACTTTTACTGTTTTGGACTTTTATTTCTGTTTGAGTTTCATTTGAATTTAAGAATTGAAGTATATTTTATAGGTCTTTAATTTTTTATTTTGTTGTTGTTAAGAATATACACAGCAAAGCTTGTACCAGTTCAACATCCACAGTGGCATTGGTTACATTCTTCAAGTTGTACAACAATTCTCACCCACCTATTCTGAAATGTTCCTTCTCTAGAAACATATACTTACTGCTACCAATGTTTCCAGCTAATCTTTCAAGTTAGTGTTGTGAATTTGATCCTATGTAGATCTTGAAAGAACACCATGCTCATGGCAGGAGTTGTTAAGTTAAACTACCTGACATACTCTCCACCCTTCCTCTGGTCAAGAATTCCCATTGAAATGCCATTGGGTGCCATTAGGAGTGTCTATTAATTTGGGGTGACTGTAAGTCAATGCTGTATGGCGGGAACTATTTGGTTTTATCCGTCTTCCCCTCAATAAAAAACTGACCCAGTGAGGTGGGACCTCCTCTGAGGAAGTGGTTTTTGAGTTGTACAAATTTAGGAAATGATGAATAACCCATTCACTGTTGTGTTCTTTCTCTTTCCCTTTCCCAGACTCCTTCTTTTTAACTGCATCTGTGTGTTCTCTGAAAATGAGTACTTTTGATATTTATTTGATGCTGTACAGGTCACCAAGTTCAAGAAACGTAATAAACTGTCTCTATTTGGGTACAATAATGAAAGTTTCTTTGATGATCAAATTTCAGCCTCTTTCTCATAAAATGCCCCCAAAGAAGATTTTCTTATAATTCAGAATGTGTAGCTATATTTAAATGGAAAAAATATATCCTTATAAAATTTTCATCTACATAAACAACTTATAAAAAGTTCATAGGTAAATGCAGTATGTAATGTGAGTTTAGGATCCTAGTCCTTAAAATCTAATGAAATTGTATCGTAAATAAAAATTTTAAAGTATTGAATATAATTCGATTTATCACTGGAATCACTAATATGGGCAACATCTTTATTTTTTTGATTCTCCATGCCACTCAAACTTGCGCATAGCTGCATCTAAATATTTTTGAAAAGATATTGTTGAATGACCATCTTGAATTCTGGGTAACTGTAAGTTTTTCATATACATGCACTCTACTAATGTGGAGCAAATATCTCTTCCCTTTCCTACTCCCCAAATCTAAAACCTTTACAAACAATCTGAGTAAAACCTTCAGTTCCAGGTAGGAGTATTACAAGACCATTTGTAAGCTGTTATGAGCCAAATACAAAGTAAAATTCTCCTGCTAGAAGTAGTGTCATACATGTTATAAAAAATGGGTTTCACAGGTCAGTTCACCACAGTCCTTTGATTTGCAGTTGTCCATGTAACCATCTATCCATCCATCCAATACTTCATCAGTTCCTATGTCCATTCAGTAGACTGCGTCTAATGTGTTAAGAGTATGCCTATTTATAGTTGTATTTTTACCATTCATCGAACTGAAAAGACACAGTATATTAACATTTTAGCATCTCCACCAGCTTACTAAGAAAGCTTATCACTAAGGATAGAAAAGGGAGGGAAGAAGGGAACAGGATGCCTTCAAGGACGTTAATGATAGAACCTTAAAAGCATGTTTGATTTAATGAGAATAGAATTTCTCTCTCTCTCTCTCTCTCTCTCTCTCTCTCTCTCGTGTGTGTGTGTGTGTGTGTGTGTGTGTGTGATTTCCTTTAAAAACACAGTGTCCTGGAAGGGTTGGTGGCTTCTGTAAAAATGCATTGACTGTTAGAGGTATAACTGAAACGTGTCAGTCATGACAGCATTCATTTTTATAATCACTCAAACCAGAGAAAAATTTTCCAGACCATTGAGTGGGTATCAAGAGTAGAAGGGAAAAAAGAATTAGAATGTGTGACAGAGTAGTAGGAGGAAATAACCCAAAAAGGAACTAGCAGAAGGCAGAAGCTTGCATGGGGTTTCACATAATGAAGGGAGTAACTTGACTGCATATCTCTCCAGAGATCTTTTCATTACACAGCTGCTTAGTTGTTTATCTGGAGCAAGGGGTATAGGGATGATAGATAGTTGAAAAAGAAGGGAGGCTGCAATCAGCTATTCAGAATCAATGAAGTCCCAAAACCCTGTGAGAGTCTGCATGACTTCATCTCACCTTACTTCACCCCATCTCACCTCACGTGCTCTCCCTTATATCTTCTCCATTATAGTCTGATTAGAGCACTAGGCTGTCTCTGTGCTTTGCACATGCTGTTCTTTCTGCTTTTAAGGTAGCTATGAATTGGCATAGACTTAATAGAAGTATGCTGTTGTTCCATCTGCCTTGTGTACTTCCCCCCCCCCACTACCTGCACATTGTAATCCCTCTCATCTTTCCAGCTCTCTGCTTAATCTCACTGTATTAAAAAAAATCCTTCCCCAACTTCCCTGTTTTAAATTGCACC
This sequence comes from Nesogale talazaci, assembly GCA_004026705.1. Classification (NCBI taxonomy): domain Eukaryota; kingdom Metazoa; phylum Chordata; class Mammalia; order Afrosoricida; family Tenrecidae; genus Nesogale; species Nesogale talazaci. The sequence goes on along the minus strand of PVJH01028971.1, from coordinate 950 downwards.
CCATTCCGAGTCCCCTTCTGTTTTTCTTCTTCGCATTTATCACCACTTGATATTATTCATTTGTTGATTATCACCTTCCTCCTGCTAGAATATCAGCTCTGGGAGAGCAGAAACTTTGCCTGGTTTACTCTTTATTTCAAGGGCCTATTATAGAAGACATTTGGGAGCACATTTTCAAAGCATGGGCTTTGAGCGCAGAATGTACTTTTTCCTTTTAAAAAAAAGACCCCCAAAAAAAACTTTTAAAGAAGGATGTTCACTTGCCTGGACATAGGTATAGGTGGAATTGGTGTGATACCTTTTGCATTTTTCTCCTAGAAGGTTATAGGACACGTGTGTGTTTGTTACTGCATTATCATCTAATCTTCCATAGCCCTCCTCTTTATTCGAAACTTTTAGTTTTGACAAATTAAAAGTGTACAGAAATGTTTCCATAATCTATTGAACACCTATATACCACTCACTGTTAATATTTTGCCACATCTGTTTTATTACCCATCAATCGTCCATCTATTTAACCATCATCTATGTATCCATCATTAGATAATAGATTGATCAATAGATGCAGTGTTAGGTCATGTGGACTAGAGAAACAAGTCTAGAGAAACTCATGTATGTGTAAGAAAGACTCTGTCAAGGATAATTGGATATCAAGTAAACATCCCAGTCCAGTCCAAATGAAGTCCATAAATCCAGTCCTGGTCCGTATATCCTCTTCAGACTCATGCAGCTACGTGCAATGATGCAAAACCCGGGGAGATCAGTGGGTGCAAAGTCTTGTGGATCCAGTGGCAGTGGAAGCATCTCCAAGATTCTTACAGGACTCAGTGTGGCTCCATGTCTTGTACAAAGAAAGGTGAAACAGAGAGAAAAGGAAACTCCTCTCCAGAGAACTATTTATTTCAATCACCCTCCATTCAAGCTGTGATCTGATTGACAGACTAAACTCC
>PVJH01028970.1:0-26640 GCA_004026705.1 Nesogale talazaci | reverse complement strand
GACACCAGAGGCAGTCATGCCGCCCCCCACCCCCCCAAAAAAAACTATACCATAAGCTCAAACGAAAAAAGAGAAGACTAAATCTAAGTACAAACAGCTATTTTCAAGTGTTCTTTTGGATTTTGTTTGTAATACTTAATCAGTGCTTCTTTTATTGGTTTGAGGGAACCACCAGCTATTTGCAAGGACCCGAGTCAAATTTTTAAAGTAAATTGGAGAGAAAATTAGCAGTTGGGAAATAAACATCTTTATTTCCCTAGTTCTTTCTGAGCACTGAGAAAAAACCTCCACTTTCCAATGCCAGCAGTGGAATAGCTGAGTGTGGCTCATGGGTAGCAGGTATTCACAGATACACTGTCAGAAGATGTTTACTCACTCTATCTTCTGGGCTTGCGTCTATGGAATCTGCAGTGGTCATGATTATTCACCTTATAAAGCTTACAGTCTACTGGGAAAGACTATTGTAAAAATGATTAGAAGTGGGACAATTACTATGAAAGGAAAAGGTGGAGAGGTTAAAAGTCGTGGGAATGCGTTATAGGAGTAGATGCTAACCTAAAGCTTGGTAGTTCAAGTCCATCCAGAAATACCTTAGAAGAAAGATGGCAAGAGCTACTTCCAAACAAGTAATGATTGAAAATGCTGTGGCGCACAGCTATAAACTGATGCCATGAAACCAAAGTCAGACTAGACTCGATGACACAGGTAACTCGTGGCACTGACTGCATCTGGTGAATCTGAAAAAAAGTGAAGTAAGCTGTGGAGCAGAGGATGAACATTGACAAGAGAACTTCAGGCATCGGCACCAGATTACACAAAGATCCAAGGTGAAAAAAGAAACTGGTAAGAAAGAGTTCATATAAAGAATACAACATAGATATAAGGAAGCAATGCAAGTTGGTGATTTATGTTTAATAATTTTATTGGGGCTCATACAGCTCTTTTGTGGGGGGGGGGGCATCACTGCCCTCTGGTGGAAGTGGGAGGCCCAGCCTTGCTCCTGGAGAGCTGCTGCTGGATTTGAACCACCAAGCCAGTGGGCCACAGTCCCACACTCAACCACTACGCCACCAGGGTCAGCCCTCATACAACTCTTATCACCATCCACACATCCATCCATTATGTCAAGCGCATCTGTTGCCATCATCGTTCTCAAAACATCTGCTTTCTACTTGAGCTTTTGGTATCAACTCCTCTTCTCCCCCTCCCTCCTCCACACTCCTTTCCTCACGAACCCTTGATTATTTTGTCATGCATTACACTAATCAATGTCTCCCTTCACCCACTTTTCTGTTGTCTGTCCTCCAGGGGTTATACATAGATCATTGTGATTGGTTCCCCCTTCCCCCCCCCCCCACCTTAGTCTTCCCCTCCTTGTATCACTACTCTCAATTTATCGGTCTTAAGATGTTTATCTTGGCTGAGTCTCGGTGGTGTAGTGGTTGAGTGCGGGACTGTGGCCCACTGGCTTGGTGATTCAAATCCAGCAGCAGCTCTCCAGGAGCAAGGTTGGGCCTCCCACTTCCACCAGAGGGTAGTGATGCCAAAAAAAAAAAAAGATGTTTATTTGTCCTGGACTCCCTGTGTTTCCAGCTTTTATCTGTACATACTCTGGTCTAGCCGGATTTGTAAGGTAGAATTGGGATCATGAGAGTGGGGTGGGGGGGTTGGGAAGCATTAAAAAACTAGAGGAAAATTGTATGTTTAATTGTTGCTATACTGCACCCTGACTGGCTACTCTCTTCCTCACAATCCTTCTGTAAGGGGATGTTCAGTTGCCTACAAATGGGTTTTGGGTCTCCACTCTTCTCTCCTCCTCATTCACAATGATATGATTGTTCTTTGATGCTGGATACCACTGGTCCTATCGACACCTCATGCTCTCACAGGCTGGTTTGCTTCATCGATGTAGGCTTTGTTGCATCTCTGCTAGGTGGCCGCTTGTTTATCTTCAAGCCTTTAAGACCCCAGATGCTATATCTTTTGATAGCTGGGCACTATCAGCTTTCTTTACCACATTTGCTTATGCACCCGCTTTGTCTTCAGTGATTGTGCTGGGAAGATGAGCATCATGGAATGCGAGTTTAATAGAACAAAGTGTTATTACATGGAGGGATTAGTTGAGTAGAGACCCAATGTCCATCTGCTACCTTAATACTAAACCTATAAATCTATACACATAGTCCAACTTCCCCGTCATCATATATAAGTATATTTACAAGTATATTTAGATCTCTATTAATGCCCGTTGCCTCCTAGTTCCTTCCTCTATTTCTTTTTACTTTCTTCTTGTCCCACTATCATGCTCAGTCTTCATTTGGGTTTCAGTAATACCTCTTGGTTACACTGCCCTTGATCAAGCCCTACCAGGCCTCTTAGACCCTCCTAACCACTGTTTTTGGATCACTTGTTGTTCCCTTGTCCCTGGGTTCCTTCCTTCCTCCCCCCACCCCCATATACCATGTCTCCCCAGAACCATCTGTCCCGTTGTTTTCTTCTCCAGATTGTTTATTCAGCCTATCTTATCTGGATAGACCTGCAGAGATGATAATATGCACAAAAACAAGACAGAGCAAAACAAAGCAACAAAAGAAAACAAAATACAACAACACACCAATGACAAAAAAAAAAAAAGAAAATCCTGTCAATAGTTCAAGATCTGTTTGTTGACCTTTAGGAGCATTTCCCAGTCAAGTCTGATGGCGTGCCATGCCCTGGAACCAAATTCTATTTTTGGTACTCCCTTGGCAATTACTTGCTCTACTCCCCTTGCTGTTCTGTTGCACTCCCTTGGTTTTTCACCTCAGTGTCTTGGGGTCAGATCAGGCACAATTCCCACACTGTGTCTCCAGTGTTGTCCCCTGTAGCATTATGGGTCAGTGATGGATGACGTTGTGTCTCGTTGTAGGGCCATCCCTATGGTCTTCTCTGTGCTTTGGCTGTTCTGAGCCAGAATATTGTCCTCAGGACTTGGTGGGTCAGGATGTGCTCCACTCCCACTTCCTCCCCCTTCATTAAATTCCCATGTGCTCTTATTGGACATGTCCTTCTCCCTAAGCTGTAACTTCAGTGCTGTCCTCTGAATTGAATTCTTCTTTGGGGGAAGGGAAAAAAGGGGAAGGTTGTCTATGTAGTTGGGATTGGGTCGGCCCCTCGGACCTCTCCATTGGTTCCCTGCTTTATGTGGGTATGTTGCATTTATGTCTTGGAGCACTGGGTTAAAGTCTTGTCCCTCTTTCTTTGAGGGTATTTTCTTAAAATCAAAACACCTACTCTAATTGAAAAGATAAATTATAAAAATAAGTACCTGAGCTTGGAAGTCAGAATGTTGTTGTTGTTGCACGGATCTAGTGGAGTGCCTCTATAAAGCCAGAACCCTAAAGGAAAATTTCCAGATAGCCACAATGGCCAAAAATGATGATAGTGAAAAAATGGCTGAGATGGAAACAAAATCTGTCATCAGTGTGAGTATTATTTTGGTGATGTTAATTTGCCTTGGGACAAAATTTTAAAGAAGCAGATCGAACTAGATGAAGGCTAGGTTCCACTGCAGGGAATGATGAAATTCAAGAAGGTAAACCATCTTGCAACAGACTTCAATATAGTAGTAGAAGCTTTGAGAAGATCAAGAGCTCATGGAAACAAATGAAGATAAGACTGAAATCAAAAGACCTTCAAGAAAGCCCCTCCCCAAAGTGAATAATGAATATAAAAATGATGTGAAGAATAGATCTATTTATATTAAATGCTTCCCAACTGATGCTACCCTTGATGACATAAAAGAATGGTTAGAAGGCAAAGGTGAAATGCTACCTTCAGACAAGAAAAACATTGCACAGAGCATTTAATGGGTCAATATTTGTTGTGTTTGAAAGAATTAAATGGAGTCTCAGAGATGATGAATCATGGACAAGACAAGATGGCAGTGTCTGAGAAGCTGGAGGAGTCGGTGGAGAGACCACACGGCTTTGCCCTGATGGAGCCAGACCTCTGAAGCTGGAGCGGCATGCTGTTGATGGACCCTGAGCCCTGGAAGCAAGGAGCCATGGGGAGACCCCTGCCAGCGCCGGGATTCTGCACCCACTGGCCTGTGACTTCATGACTTTGTGAGTAGGAAGGAGACTCTATAGACTGATTTCGGGCATATGGGTTAATATCAGACTTATGACTTTGAACTGGACTGGACTAGGATGCTTTCTCAGTGTCCTATTCCTTTTGTATATAAACTCTTTCCTGATATCCATATGTGTGTGTATGAAATTTATTCCTCTAGGCTACCCAGACTAATAGGTTATGGTACCTTAGGAGTGGGGTACTAGAGGAACAAGTCTTAAAGATGGAAGGTAGGTGTATGTTTGACATGTGCCTCATGGTATTGTTACTTCTTTGGCTAGCCAGAAGTCAGATATGTCCTTGCAGTTCACTGAGTTATTTTCTGGAAACAATGTGGGAAGTTAAAGTTTTGATTACTTTGCTTGGTTGCTGTCTTTGGTTATTCCTTTATAAAATGGGGATTCTGCTCAAGGACAATGGTTAAGAAGGTCAGAATGCCTGACGGAAAGCAGGGATCTGGTTTGATGCTTTCAGAGACCTAATTCAATGTTTTTGTGTAAACAGTAGTTTAGATAAGGATATAGATAAGCTTAATAAGTATTAACTGACTGTTTTAAGAATTAAGTTTGATTTCCGACTATGCTGTTTATACTGATTTCTTATGCCTGTTATTGTAAATATAAGGATGCATAGAAATGTTTATTGAGAAGTATGAAAAGAGTTTGCAAATCCAGTTAGCTCAAGCCAAGCATTGACCTCTAGAAGGTTTAGGACTTAGCGTCAAAGATATCTCTGACAAGATTAACCCCACCTTGCACTTAGATGGCGTTAGGCCACACCTGGAAAGACTTCTCTGAAGAAATTAGCCCCACCTAGTCTTTTGGAGTACTCAGGATTCTTGTATTCTAAGAGAAGGTCAAACTGACTGATAAAGAAGGATAAAGTCTGTTTCCTTGGAAAATCCTGACTAGTGATTATTTTCAGAAGCAAGAAATCTGGAACCATGAAAATAACTCCTCTCTGGGACTCAATGTTAAAGGAAACCTGTGGCATGCTGAAATGCTTGCTAGGTTTCCACCTGGATCCACTCTTTGAGTAGAAATAGGAGAACTGCATAGGTGGTTGAATTTGGCCACTGACACCCATGGGACTTGGTTCACAGGAAATAAAGGAGATCAGAGCGGGTTGACTGGTCTTAAGTTCATGACCTAGCGTGAGAGAGCTAGGCATGTTGAAAAATTTGTGATGGGACCTTCGCCTAAAGGGAAGGTGACCAATGGCTACCCTGGTGAGGCTAAGTGGAAAAGCCCACATTGAGCTGACCAGAACCCGACCAGAGGAAGAGAAGCAATTTAAGTCTGTAAACTGGTGCATATTGTTGCTGACTTTGTGGATGGCCTGTCCTGATTTGACTTTGCTAAGGGACTCACACTTCATGAGTTTCCAACTGGAATGAAGATTCTTCATGTTGAAAGATATGACTGTTTTCTTAGAGCACTGGGTTGGTGTAAGTGGGCAATATAGAAATTAGATACCCAAAATGGAGGAATGAAGGCATGAGGTTGTTGGCTTGTAAACTCTTATAGGTGGTAGAATATATATTCATAGGATTATAGGATCAAGGTATAAATATTTTGTAACCACAGTTTTAAGGCACAGGATATCTTTTGTTTTGTTCACTTATAGAATGTTATTTTTAAATGATGGTGACACATGTTGAATTGTATGCATTTTAGTTTTATCCTGTTAGGTACAGATATGATTTTATTGTTTATCTGAAGGTTACATATAGTTACAGAGTTATGTGGAAAGTATAAAATTAACAAGGGGTGGTCTGTGCAGTCATGTGCTTATGTTAATTTTATGATTGAAATGTAGGGGTGGAGTAGAGCCTGTTAATCTGGAGATAGCCATTGAGTAGCCAATGAGGTCTCTGTGGGCATGGCTTTCTCCTGAGACTTCTGGGAAATCTCACGATATTTCCCTCATGAAGATGAGAAGCTATCTCCCCAGTTGTTGAGAGTTAGTCTCAGAGACATAATCACAGATAAGACAAGATGGCAGTGTCTGAGAAGCTGGAGGAGCCATAGAAGAGGCCACATGGCTTTGCCCTGATGGAGCCAGAACTCTGAAGCCAGAGCAGCATGCTGTTGATGGACTCTCAGCCCTGGAAGCAAGGAGCCATGGGGAGACCCCTGCCAGCGCCCGGATTCTGCACCCACTGACCTGTGACTTCGTGACTTTGTAAGTAGGAAGGAGACTCTATAGACTGATTTCGGGCATATGGGTTAATATCGGACTTATGACTTTGAACTGGACTGGGCTGGGATGCTTTCTTGTGTCACATTCCTTTTGTATAAAAACCCTTTCCTTATATTCATAAAAATAAAAGAACTGAATGTACTCAGAAATCCATAGAGACCCTTGGCCAGAAGTATAAAGACACAGACCTGGTAATACTTTTCAAGGATGATTACTATGCTAAAAATAGAATTTAAAAAGAAAGAAAAATAAAATGGAGGCTAAATTATGAGCTAAACAAGAGCAAGAAGAAAAACAGAAGTTAGTAGAAGAAGCTGAAATGAAATCTCTAGAAAAGATGAACTGAGTGCCAAAGTAGTCAGGCAACTTAAATGATCAGACTTGTAGAGAAGATTTGTATGTGGCTATTGCAAGTCATGGAGAAAATCAACCAGATTGACTTTGTCAAAGGAAAAAAGAGAAAGTAAATCTTTCCCCTCCCCCCCCCCCCCCCCCACCGACATCATTGCCCTGGTGGGAGTTGGAAGCCCAGCCTTGCTACCTGAGAGCTACTGCTGGATTCGAACTGTCAACCCTGTGAGCCGCAGTCCCACACACAACCACTGCGCCACCAGGGCTCAGTGAGAAAGTAATTCTATTTCAAGAAAAAGCTAAAGAAGTACTGGATAAAGCCAAAGATGCAAGTAGCAATAGCCTATCACTCCGGTGCAGATAAGACCTAAGAGCTCACGACACACAGAATCCAGAAACAGGTGGAAAAAGCAATATCGAAAGGGTAGGGTGAAGGTAGGGAGAGGAGGGGAGGAAGGGGGAACTGATCTCAATGATCTGACACACACACACACACACACCCACTCGACACCATGGGGGAAGGGAGAGATATGAAATAATAATAATGTATAATTTATCAGGGTTCATGAGGGATGGGGAAGGAGGGAAAAAATAGGAGCTGACACCAAGGACTCAATAAAAAGTAAATGCCTAGAAAGGAATGATGGCAACACATGTTACAAAGAACACTTTGCTCTCGTGACTCTTCTTTCTTGATGTAGTCTATCCCTATCGCTGCTCACTTTCCTCCCCTTTGATCTGTTGTTAGATAAAACCTGCTGCTGGCCACACCCCAGGGAAACTCTAGGATCAGGGCTGTGGTGATTAATGGGGTTGCACCTCAACCGTGAGGCCCTGGTGGTGCAGCGAGCTATGTGTTGGGTTAGCAGCCCAAGGTCAGTAGTTCAAAACCACCAACCACTCCACAGGAGAAAGATGAAATTTTCTACTCTCATAAAGATTTACAGTCTCAGAGACCCACAATGGTAGTTCTACTGTGTCCCATAAGGTCTATAAGAGCTGGGATTGACTCGATGCCAGTGAGTGGGTGTGCATACCCCACCCATAGCCTCTTTATTGGCTTATCACTTCAGAGGGGCTCATCGCATAACCACTACCTTACACCATCACATAACTGCCAAACCACTGAAAATTAAAGTTCAGCCAAGTGGCCCCAATTGAAGCCCTGACACTATCGTCATTCCATTGCACACCCAAGGAGAGGGAGGCTCACTGAGATTACAATTTGCTCGTGAACACATGACCAATAAGTGAGGAAGAGTGGGAAGAGTGGCAATGGGCCCCTTTCTTCGTTTTGGGTGTCAGAAGTCCTTCCATTTCACAAACAAGTAGGGATAATAAAGATTTTCTTTCTGGCCAAATAGCTTTAATATTGCAGATGCATTCTGTTGGAAATGTCTTTGCTAGATAAATACCAGCAGATGAAACAAATGAAAATTCTACATCTTGTGTCCATGTCCTTACATGCATTTATCTCCCTAGTCAAAGTATTTCTTAATTACAGAAAATCTAGATCTTTTATTCTGTTATTTTATGTTCCAAATTCTTTTGTGTTTCATAAGAATAAGAAAAAGTTGATTGAATACACAGTCTCCTCATGGTCTGTATGCAATTTTGACTCAAGAAGCTGACTTACTCATGATGGTATTAAATAAAGTTGAGACACCAAGACCTGTGAAGATATCTTGTACATGCAAGTACCTGCACTAAAGGTAACATTTCTCTTTAGGAAACATGTTGCTACATAATTGGAAGGACAAATAGCAAAGCTCTTCAACATAAAAAGGTAGATTGAAATGCCACCATAAGTGTGGAGATAGGCTGAGCCCTGGCGGCGTAGTGGTTGTGCACGGGACTGCCGCCCACTGGGTTGGAGGTTCAAATCCAGCAGCAGCTCTCCAGGAGCAAGGCTGGGCCTCCTACTCCCACCACCAGAGGACAGTGATGCCCCCGCCCCCCAAAAAAGAAAAAAAAATGTGGAGATAGTGCATGCCACTCACTGTGGAACATGTGCTAAGTGAGACAGGACCCTCAGGTTCTCTGAAGGACCTTGAGGGAAAGTTCTCAGAGGCAGGACAATAGGAAATGAGGAATAATATGCTTGTTTTTGTCTACAAGAGAAATACATGGTGTCTAAACTCCAACAGAAAATAAAACAAGATTTCTATGATACATGCTGACATCTTCATCCCAGGAGACAATTTCCAGAAGTTGACTATTCAGACTCATAGAACACAACATCTGTGTGGTCACTGTAGCAACTGTGACATTTCCCTGCTTCTCCATCTTGCACCAGTGACAAGTTACAGCACTAATCCTGAGTTTATTAAGATGTGCCATCGTCTCATGTTAGAAAGCTCTCTGGAGGATTTGGTGCTGTTCTCGCGGGTTGATTATTTGAGATTTATGCCCTGAGATGTCAAGCTGCATTTTTTAATCTGTCATCAAAGCAGATTCTCAGAACCAGAAGTGACAAGATTTAGCACAGAATTTTTCATACCTATGACTAACAGCAAAAGCTGCAATGTATTTCACCAAGTTCAGGGTAAACATGATAAATTAAGGAATAACTTCCTCTCTCTTGGTGAATAATTATCACTTCTGCCTTAATAAAAAGACATTATTCTTTTTTATTTCCCTAAAGAAGACTATGATTAATTGCACAAAATTACACTTGCCCTTAATTGAATAGATTTCCTTATTTTCTCTGGATTACTGGGATACTATGCATTATTGAATAGCTCAGAAAAGTTCAAAGAAGGAAATCTTTATTGTCAGCACCAAACCTGGCTTGGCAATTACCATGAGAGTGTAACCACTGGAAATATTCACAGGCACTGACAGGGCTTGATTTTTGTGTGTGCTAAGTGGGGTCTATTGGTTCAAATGTCCCATGGCAAACAGAGATGGCCATGTTTTACAGTTCTAATTCTCAATGGTTGAAGCACATTCCTATCACCCAACATGACTTAAGAGGACACTGGCCTGAAACTTTTCTCGGAAACACACAACATGAAAGTCAAGAGAGATTGCTAGCAGCGTGGGGAGAGGCTTCATAAAGAAATATACTGAGTCAAGGCTTCTTAGTCTCCTTCCCTAAAGACATCATAGGTTGCACAATTTTGTTGTGAAAGCCTAGTCTTGTGCATTGAAGACTCTTTAGCTATGTCTTCACCCTAGATGCCAGAAATACACACTACTAAGCACTACAGTTGTGATAATCAATAAAGGTTCCAACAAGTTCCTTGACCTTGGCCAGGTCGACTAAAGAAGTAAGTCCAGGGACACTATTTTTTGTTGGGGGGGCGGCGCAACACTGCCCTCTAATGGGAGTGGGAGGCCCAGCCTTGCTCCTGGAGAGTTGCTACTGGATTTGAACCACCAAGCCAGTGGGCCACAATCCCACATTCAACCACTACACCACCAGGGCTCAGCCCCCAGGGACACTCTTAGATGAAAATTTTGTTTTTGTTTTTTTGTTTTTTTTTTGGGGGGGGGGAAGCATCACTGCTCTCCGGTGGTGGGAGTAGGAGGCCCCCCACACTGCTGGAATTGAATCTCCGTCCCAGTGGGCCACAGTCCCGCGCACAACCACTACGCCACCAGGGCTCAGCCCAAGATGAAAATTTTATATCAGGTTTTATATCAATAAGTCATTATAAACTAGGAAAACATTCCAGCCTAGTCCAACTCAAGTCCATACTAGTCTGTAAGTCCCTCTTGAATCACATAGCCTTATGCAATGATGCAGAATGCAGGAAGATCACAGGCCGGTGGGTGCAAAGTCCTGTGACTCCAATGGCAGTGACTGTGGCACAATCATGATCAGCCAGCAGAAAGATGCAGACTGAGAGGACTCACCTTTGGAAAAGGTCACACTTACAAGGAGGCACCATCAGGCTGTGGCCTGATTGGCACCTTGAATACTACAGCTACACTTTTATTTACCTTCAAGTTGACATGGAATTATGTAACTAACGCATTCCTAAAGGGCGGAAATTGTCCCCAGTCAAAATCTACTGCCCTGTATTATAGCACTCATTCCTGGCTTCAAATATAGAGAATCATTGTAAATGAGACCGCTAGCTGTTCCCCCAATGTCTATAGTGCCTTGGACAAATTTGCTACAAAAGATTAACTTAAAGTTTTAAAAATCAAAGATGTCACATTATAGACCAAGATGGGCCTGACCCAAGGCATGATATCTTCAATTGCCTCATGTGCATGAGAACCTGGACGCTGAATACAAAAAAAACAAAGATGAGTTAATTGCTTTTATTTATGTTGTTGGCAAAGAACATTAAATGTGTTAGGAACTGCCAGAAGAATGAACAGACCTATGTAAGAAGAGAGTCACGATGCTCCTGAGAAGTGAGGCTAGTGAGACTTCAGCTCTCTTACTTTGCGTATGTTTTCAGGAGGGGCCAGCCCCTGGAGGACATCCTGCTGGGTAAGGTAAAGGTTCAGTGAGGAAAGGGGAAGACTCTCAATGAGATTATTGACCCAATAGTTGTGACAATTGTGAGGCTGGGTCAGAGCAGGCAGTGTTTCATTCTGTTTCAAATGAGTCTGACTTTGCATCAGAACCGACCACAACACCAACAACAATAGCAATCTAGTCTACTAATTGAAGTTCCAGCTAGTATGTGTTCCTTCATCTAGGATACACACTCTCAAGCCTGCCTGTGGTTCTATAGGGCAATGCTGGTAATTTAAGTGAATAAAATTTTTAAGTAGGGGGCTGAGCCCCGGTGGCGTAAATGGTTGAGTGCAGGACTGCAGCCTGCAGGCTTGATGGTTCAAATACAGCGGCAGCTCTCAGAAGCAACAGTGAGTAGTGCCCATGACCACCAAGGCAGTGATGCCCCCCCCCCCCCAAAAAAAATTTTTTTAAGTGGACATTGTGCAGGTAACTTTTAACTTAAAAGTAAAACAACATTTTCCTCCCATTCTTTCCCACTTCTTTCTGGATGTATATGAAAATGATCCTGGGAGCTAATGTAGCCCTCCTGGACACAGGGTTTGGAGCTGCATATATGGCAAGATTAACAGGGACTGGCTGTATGTGATAGTAGTGGTGCCATTGTCAGTTCTCACCCATGACAGAAATACCCTCTGTCCGGCCTAAGCCAATACTGTTGGAGTTTGTTGTAGCAATGGTATCAATGCATGGTCCAATTATTGTTGCACAGACTGAAACTATAAGGCTTCAATTGAGAGAAGCCTTACTCTATTTGGGCTTAAGGAATTCTCTAACTAATTAGAAAATAATTCTTTTCCCACTCAAACACTAGTTACCAGGAAGACAAACATTGATCAGAAAGGAAGGACCAAAACCAAGTCGAACTCACTACCACGGATTCCATCCTGACCCACAGCAACTTCCCTGTAGGTTCCCAGGCTTTAACTTTTAAAACTATTTTCTGTAACTGCTTATGGAAGTAAGAAGCTGCCTTTCTCCCTCGGAGGTGTTGGTGGTTACAAACTGCCAACCATGCAGATTGCAGCTCAGTACATAACCACTACACCACCAGGGCTCCTTCAGGAATAGAGGAAGTTGTTAGTTAGACCAGCTGAATTAACACAGGTGATCAAACAGGAAGGCAGTGTACATGGGTGGTGCTTTCAAAGCTGAAGCTGAAATTCATGCCTTGGCAGGTGAGACTGAAAGTGCCCCTTTGCGTAAGTTGGGTAATCAAAGAAAAGGTGTGCCAAGATGCAAGTCTGTGTGAGTGTCAAAAATGAGAGTGACATACAAGTGGAAAGTATGACCTGGTGTCTAGTCACCTGCCCAGATCCGTGGACAAACTCTAAGCCACTAGAATGAAGACCTGCGGGTCTAAGGTGAGGAAATGTGCTCAGCATTATAGTATGGCAAAGCATGCCCAGACAGGGAAGATTAGGTCAGCGCTTTCAGCTTTGACAAGAAATGCAGCCCCACTGTGAAGTTTCTAGTCCCTGGATGGTGGCAGCAGGAGACGCTGGGGCAGAGGCAGAGAAAGAGGGTCCTGTCAGAGAGACTGAATATTGCATAAGACTGGACTTTGCTTATAAGCATAAGTGAAATACCCATGGAAACACTTATAATTGTGTAGAGATAATATGTAGGAAATTTGCAAGAGAATGAAGCATCAACAGGTGAGGCCCTAAATTGCAAAAGTGAACTATTAATGTTGACTGTCTCCTAGGGCATACAATGGCGAATAGCCAACGCAACTATTATTGCAAGGCCCTGGTACTTCCTACCATGCACAGTCAGGAGGCTATAAGAGAATGTCAAGGAGGGTATGAAAAAAGACAATGACATTCCTGGAGATCTATCTTCCTTCCTGACGCAAACATTACTCTTGCCCAGCAACCTTCTTCCTGCTGAAATGTGGATATGATTCTTGAGACACTAGCAGCCATCATCTCTGAGCCACTGCAGACTCTTGAGTTCTTGTCGAGTAAAACATTCCTGATGCGTGTGAAGTGTTGTACTTAGATTCGCCATTCTGCTGGATGAATCGTTCAGCTCTCCAAAGAACATGACTCAGCAGGAAATGAACAAAGGTGATGCATGTAACAACCTGATTGGACCTCAAGGGCATTCTCTCAGTGATAAAAAGTCGATCTCAGTAGGTCATGCACTGCATGATTTCATTGACATAAACTCTCAAGATGACAGAAGTATAGAAATGAAAAGCAGATTAGTGGTTGCCAGAGTCCAGAGATTGGGGAGGGAGGGGGGCTGTACACACAAAGTGTTAATATTAGGGAGTTCCTTTGTAATGAAGGAACAGGTCTGTAGTTCTGTATCGTGAGTGTGGTCATAGTCACACCAACTTATTGATGCAAACAAACTGTACAGGACTCCACAGAGAGATTTATGTAAAAACCAGTGGAAAGAGAATGAGGTCTATGCTATAATTAACAGTGTTGGATCAAAGTCTGTTTCCTGATTTTGATATTGCACTGCAGTTATATAACAAGATGCCACCAATGGGGCAATTTGAGGGACAGATGCACTGGACTATATATGTCCTGATTTTGATATTTCATGTGGGTCTATAATTATTGCAAAATGAAACATTGTTTTAAACAGAAAGTCATCCTGTATAAGTAGAAAAAAGTAGTGACTAATCAGAACTGATAATCAGTTTTTTTAGGGTTTCCACTGTGTGTTGAAACTTGATGTACATGCTACTTTTAAAATTTGAAAGTTAATGTGCCCAGAAGTAAATTAATTAATTAATTTTTATAAACAAAAGGAAGTTAATGTGATGTCATAGTAGAAAGAGAGGGGAAGGAAGAAGCAGAAAGCAGAAGACAGGGAACAAAGCGCAGCCTTTAGATTTGGAGGTCAATGGTAAGAAAACAATATAAATGCTCTCAGCTTTTATTCGTTAGAAAATTGATCCACCCATGGGGAGGATATTGCTTATGTCTCTACAGCAAAGGAAAAGATGGACCAGACCTCAACCTGGCATGCCAAGACCTGCATGAAGCAGCAAACCAACAGAGCGTTTCTTCAGGGTCAGCCCCAATCCTGTCTACGTAGACTCCCTCTCAAGACAGCACTGAAGATTCAGCTCATGGAGGGGGACGGGTCTGCTTACAATACAACAGTAGCAAACTATAAGGGAATGGAAAAGAAGGGATAAGCCAGCCAGGGTGCAGCATAGCAACGATGAAACACACAACATTCCTCTAGTTCTTTAATGCTTCCTCTCCCTCCACCTATCATGACCCTAGTTCTACCTTACAAATCCAGCTATACTGGACCATGTACACCAGAGCAGATAAGAGCTTTCAAATCCAGGGAACATAGAATCCAGGACAGAAACCCCCTCAAGAACAATAGTGGGAACAGTGATACTAAGAGTATTGAAAAGGTAGGGGGAGAAAGAAGGAACCAATCTCAATGATCAATGTTTAATACCCCTGAGCCAGGGTAACGAACAACAGAAATGTTGTTCTGAGAGACAGCAGATGGTGTAAGATATGAAGATAGAGTGACTGAGTAACACATACCAGAAGGACTCTGCAGAAATCAATGCAGGAGAGTTACTAAGAGGGAAATTCCACACTGCTGGAACTCAGTAGGAGCATCCTAAAGAAAAGTATGAAGAGATCCACTAGGTTTTGAGGATCTGGTGACTTTTGAGGAGCAGCGGAGGTGGAGTAGGAAATAACCTTAGATCTGTTACTGTCTCAGCTAGAGCTGGGATCACTTGGAGCTGACCCAGGGGTTTTGTCTCAACACAGCCACAGTTTGGCACTGCATCAGGCAGGGATGAAACCCCTCTAGTCTCATGGCAGGGATCTAGGCACACCTATATTTTTATTTTTGTTTCCTCTCTACTCTCTGTTAGTGGACTCAGTTATGGGGAGTGTTGCTTTTTCCTCTTTTTCTTTTCCGCTCCCCGTTTGTCTCACATGCCAATGCCGACCTTGTAAAACTAGGGCATTTACGCCTGCTCTTCACCCTCTGCTGAATAACCTGAAGCTGGGAAAAACCTACCTACCTCCACCAGGGAATATCCCACCTAACTTTTTTGGGAGAAATTCTGCCTGCACGACTGGAGGAGTTCCTACCTGTCCTCTGTAATCCCACGTAACTGGGGAAACTTCCTCCTGATAATGTAGTGCTTCACACAGCCTAAATCAGCTCAGCCAACATTCACCAATATTCTATGCTGTTGTGGGAGCTTCTGTCCAATCTCCACTGTGATTACCTAACCAGGGCAACTCCGTCTCCCATTAGAGGCGCTCTACACCAAAGTGAGCAACCCAACAGCCTTGCGTGGCACATCCATTGCAACAGGCACCACCACATGCTCTTGGCGGCTCCCCATGCTACCGTGGGCCACACCATCATGACTTCTGGTGAGATCACCCAGTGCAGCACCATCCTCGTGAATCCACAACAAACAGCTTCCCCTGAGAGGACCATCCAACTTGCCCTCCAAATAACAGAATACTGATTGACTAGGGAAAGAGTGAAACCACAGGAGGAAAAAGTGGTAGGCCAATTCCACAGTGAAATTAGCTGCAGGCAGTTCAAAGAAGCAATTCTACAAGTCTCTCAGAGAGAGCAAGTGCCCTTTGGCTCCCTGGTAAATGGCACCTGGTTGCACTAAACAACGCAGCACAAACACCAGTCACTGCAACAATCACCTCCAGTGACCTCAATGATAAAACAGGAGGAAGAAAGGCAATGGCAGAAGATGTCCTGGACCTAATGACGTGCATATAACAAACAGACATTGCTCTGCCACAGAAAGACCTTCAGCATGCCGCTTGGAGTCATACAGAATATGAGGGAAACAATTAAAAAAAGGATGAAATGATAGAGAAGAAAAAGGATATAGACCAAAGGAAAATACAAGAGCTTAGGGATGAGATAATAAAAGCCAGTGGCAGACTCAGGAAATTTGTCAACTGACTGGAGGAAGCAGAAAACCGCATCAGTGACCTAGAGGACAGCCAAGCAGACTTTAACAAACGCAAACAAAAATCTAATGAGTTGATCAATCCAGATAAGATGGGCTGGATAAATAGTCTAGGGGAGGAAACATTAGAACTGATGGTTCCAAGGGGACATAGGAGAAGGGGAAGTGAGGGAAGAGAGGTGGTGCTGACCACCAGGAACAAGGGAACGAGTGATCCAAAAACGATGGTGAGGAGGGTGTAGGAAACTTGGTAGGATTTGACCAAGGGGAACATAACCAAGAGAAATCACAGAAAACCAAATGAAGGCTGAGTATGATAGGGGGACAAGAGGAAAGTAAAAGGAAGTAGAGGAAAGAACTACGATGCTAAGGGCATTCATACAGGTCTAAATACAGGCATGTACTTATGTAAATATATTTATATTAGATGAGGGGGAAATAGATCTATGTATATGTTTTTACAGGTTTAATATTAAGGTAGCAGGTAGACATAGTGCCTCCACTCAAGTACTCCCTCCATGCAAGAACACTGTGTTCTATTAAATTGGCATTCCACAATGCGCACCTTCCTGACATGATTGCTGAAGACAAATGTGTGTATAAGCAAATGTGGTAAAGAAAGCTGATGGTTCCCGGTTACCAAAAGATATAGCAACTGGGGTTTTAAAAGTTTGAAGGTAGAAAAAATGGTCATTTGGCTCAGAAGCAACAAAGCCCACAGGGAAGAAGCACACCAGCATGTATGTTCACGATGTGTTGAAGGGATCAGATATCAAGCATCAAGGAACAAAAAGATCGTATCATTGTGAATGAGGGGGCGTGCAGCTTGGGGACCCAAAGTCAATCTTTGGGCAACTGGACATCTCCTTACAAAAGGGTTGTGGGAGGAGACGAGCCAGTCAGGGTGCAGTGTAGCAACAATGAAACACAAACTTTTGGGACATCCGGCATGATGGCGGCTGAGTAACACATACCAGATGGACTCCCCAGAATTTAGCCCAAGAGACTTACTAAAAGGGAAATTCAACACTGCTGAATCACAGGAGAAGAATCATAAAGACAAGTTGGCACAGATGCACAAGGTTTTGAGAGGCTAGAGACTTTTGGCTTACCACAGTGGAGGTCAGCTAGGGTTTGACTTTTGCCCCACCACTGTCTCAGCTGGAGCCGGGACAGGGCCTTTGTCTCAACACAGTTTGCTGCCAGCTCGGGCAGGAATTAAATTGCTGCAGCTCACAGTCAGGGATTGGGGCTCAGCTATATTGTTACTTTTGCTCCCCTGTGTGGTCTCTATTCTCCCACAGTTTCAGCGCTTAGTTCTTTGGTGTATTAGCTGTTTATCTCTTGCATTTTCTCTCACAAGCCAATGTGAACCGCCAGACCATTACCTGCTGCTGCGGGAACATCTGCCCCACCTCTGCAGCAATCTACCTGACCAAGGATATTCCACCCATCATTCAGGATGCTCTACACAAATGCAGGCAACCCACAAGGCTTTTGTGGCTGCAAAAGGAGTGGGTATTGACATAGATTGGAGATGAAATCAGGACCTTTCTAGAAACAAATGAAAATGGAAAGATGATGTACCCAAACCTTTGGGGTGCAGCAAAGGCATTTATCAGAGGAAGGCTGATAGCAATAAATGCATACAAGAAAAAAGAAAATGATATGCTGGCACAAAACTTACATGAATTAAAGCAGAGTCACCGGAACAATCCTACTTATAGCAAAAGGATAGAAAGCAGAGCTGAGATACAGAAGAGGGAAAATAAGAAAATTATGGGGAAAAATAATGCAGACAGAAGTTGGCCAATACTGGCCAGTAGAATACAAAAGCACATTAAAAAAAATAATTCAGCCTCACCAAGTGGGATTAATACCAGGGATGCAGGGGTGGTTCTACATATGAAAGACCATTAGTATTATTAGCCATAGTGACAGGAAAAGTGATAAGAACCACATGATAATATCAATAGATGCAGAGCAAGCATTTAAGAGCATCCGACACCCATTTCTATTTAAGACCATCTAGAAGATAGGAATAGAAATTTCTCAATATTATAAAAGTTACATATGAAAGACCAGTAGCCAACATGGTAATCAATGAAGAAAAGACAAAAACAATTCCACTCACAAAGGGGGCAAGACAAGGATGCCCCTTGTTCTCTCTCCTATTTAACAGGGGTACTGGAAGTCCTTGTTAAAAATATAAAACAAAGAAATGGTATTTCCTGGGGAAGAAAGAAGTGAAATTATCATTATTCACAGATGATATGATTCTATACATCAAAAATCCCCTAAACTCCACAAGTGGGGTGTTGCAAACAATGGAGGGTTATGGAAGAGTGGCATTATACAAGATCAACAAACAGAAGTCTATTGGGCTGCTGTGCACACCAGATAAGATCACAGAAGAGACAATTAAAAAGATAGTACACTCAACTTAGCCAAGCACAAATTGAAATATCTAGGACTATACCTGAACAAAAAAATGAAAGATTTGTATGAGGAAATTTACAGAACACTATTCAAGGAAACCAAGAGGACCTCAACAAATGGAAGAATATCCCATAATCATGAGATTGGAAGGCTCAATATAGTAAAGATGTCGGTTCAGCCCCAGGCATTATTTAAGTTCTATATTAAGCATATACCCAAAAGAGGCAAGAAACAAACCACCGCCTGACATCTGAACTCCATTGTTCATTGCACCACAGTTTACAATTGCAAGGAGTTGGAAACAACCCAAATTTCCATCAAAAGATGAATGGATTAAAAAACTATTGTACATACATACAATGGAGTACTACACATCGCTACGAAGCAGTGAAGAATGCATGAAGCACATTGCTGCATTGGAAGAAATGGAGAAAATTATGCTAACTGAAGTACGAAAAGCACAAAAGAACAAGCACAACATGAATTCAGTGATTAAGTTTTTAAAAAAAAGACAAAAGGCACATAAGGAAAAAGCTACTGTACACAAAAATTCCTGGAGTGAAGTCCAGGTAGTATGGCAGATGCCAGACCAAATCCAGATACACACACACACATATAGTATACAACTGAAAAAGAGAAGTGTGGGAGACAGCAATGTGTAGCAGGAGAACAAGGCACTAACCCACTCAAGGGAAGCATATCGTTTATATTTCCATAGGGAAAGAGAGATCAGACTTAAATTCCAGGATGTGAATGCATCATGGGAGCATGGAGCAGGGAGCCAGTGGAGAGGTCTGAGGGCCCAGCCCCAATCCCAATGTGGACAGCCACACCTCTCCCCAGAAGAATTGACTTGAGAGGACAGCACTGAAGCTGCAGCTGGGGGAGAGGGACATAATTGACGAGAGCACACCGGGAGCAAATGAAGGGGGAGGAAGAAAGAATGGAACACATGCTGGCCCACCAAGCCTTGAGGGAGATATCTCCTCTGAGAACAGCCAATGCACAGAGAGGACCATATGGCTGCTCTGCTATGAGACACGATGTCCCTTGCTGACCTGTAGCCCTACAAGGGACAACACTGGAGACACAGTGTCAGGATTGCACCCAGTCTGCCCCACCACATTGAGGCAAAACACTAAGGGAGTGCCCCAGACCAGCAGGGGGAGCAAGCATGGAGGTCCTGAGGGAATGCCAAGGATAGACTTCGGGGCCAGGGCATGAAAACCCATTAGCCTCAACTGAAGGATTCTCCTAGAGGTCAACAAACAAACTGAACTATTTACAGATTTTTTATTTTTTATTTTATTATTTATTTCTATATTTTTTCTGGGTATTTTTTTTATGGTTGTTTTGTTTTTGTTTGTCACGTCTTCTTACTATGCTTTTTTTGGTACATATTATTATATCTGCAGATCCATCCAGATAAGATAGGCTGGATGAACTGTCCGGAGGAGAAAATAATGGGACTGATGGTACCTTGGGGACATGGGAGAGTGGGAGGTAGGGGAAAGGAGGTGGTGTTGTCTAACCCAGGCAAAAAGGAACAACAAGTGATCCAAAATCAGTGGTAAGGAGGGTGCGAGAGGCCTGGTAGGGTGTAATCTAAGGCAATGTAATCGAGAGAAATTACTGAAACCAAATGAAGACTGAGCATAATAGTGGGACAAGAAGAAAGTAAAAGGAAATAGAGGAAAGAACTAGGAGTCAAAGGGTACTTATAGAGGTCTAAATGCAGGCATGCACATAGGTAAATATATTTATATGTGATGATGGGGAAATCGATCTACATGAATATATTTATAGGTTTATTATTAAGGCAGCAGATGAATGTTGGGCCTCTACTCAAGTACTTCCTCAATGCAAGAAGACTTTGTTCTATTAAATTGGCATTCCATGATGCTCACCTTTCCGAAACAATCGCCAAAGACAAATGTATGCATAAAAAAATGTGGTGAAGAATGCTCATGGTGCCCAGCTATCAAAAGATATATCATCTGGAATCTTAAAGGCTCCAAAGTAACCAAGTAGCCATCTATCTCAAAAGCAACAAAACCCACATGGAAGAAGCACCATTTGACTAGCCTGTGTGACAATGAGGTGTCGAAGGGATCAGGTATTAGGCATCAAAGAAAAAAATTATATGATTGTAAATGAGGGGAAGTATAGACTGGGGACCCAAAGCCCATGTGTAGGTAGTGGGAAATCCTTTTACCAGAAGGGTCATGGGGAGGAGAAGGACCACTCAGGGTGCAGTGTACCAATGATGAAACATATAACTTTCCTCCAGTTCTTCAATGCTTCCTCTCCCCCACTATCATAATCCCAATTCTCCCTTACAAATGCAGTTAGAACTGAGGATGTTTATTGGAACAGATAAGAAATGGAAACATAGGGAATCCAGGACAGTTGATCTCTTGAAGACCATAATGGAGGGAAGGTGGGGTAGAAATGGGAAACTGATCATAAGGCTCTACATATAACCTCTTCCCTGGGATATAAACAACAGGGAAGTGGGTGCAGGGAGACATTAAACGGTGAAAGATATGACAAAATAACAATTTCTAAATTATCAAGGGTTCATCAGGGGGAGCGGGGAGGGAGGGGAAAATGAGGAGTTGATACCAAGGGCTTAAGTAGAAAGCAAATATTTTGAGAATGATGAGGGCAACAAATGAACAAATGTGCTTGAAATACAATGGATGGATGGATGGATTTTAATAAGAGTTGTATGAGCTCCCAATAAAATGATTTTTAAAAACAATATCCCATGATTGTGGGTCGAAAGGCTCACTATATTAAAGATGTCAGTTTTGCCTAAGGCACCACAGGAGTCTAGTGCAGTCCTGATACAATTACCTTAATATTTCTTCACAGAAATGGAAAAATTGATTACCAACTTCATATGGAGTGGAAAGAAGCCCCAAATTAGCAGAGCACTCCTCAAGATGAAGCACACACTGAGAGGGTTTGCTTTATCTGACGTTAGCACATATTATACAGCCACAGTGGTCAAAACCACATGGTATTGATATAATGACAGATATTAAGACCAGTGGAAAAGAACTGAAAACTCAGAAATAAAATCCTCAGCATACAGACAACTGAACTTTGATAAGAGCCCAAAATATATCAAATGGGAAGCTGATCCCCTCTTCAACAAGTTTCACTGGATATCTATCTGCAGAAAAATGAAGCAAGACCATTATCTAACAGTCAAACTTTTAAAACAGGGGACCAGTTCACTGTCCCTCAGACCATTGGAGGGCCAGACTATAGTTAAAAATATATATATGAACAAATGCACTGTGGGCCTGGGATGAGTTGGCTGCTAAGCAGGACAGGCAGCGTAGGCTAAAAACCAGTGGGCAAGATAAATGTCTTCAGCAAGCCACATGTGGCCTGCGAGCCATAGTTTGAAGACCCGTGATCTAACTCCATGAATGTGAATAAACTCAAGATGGATCACAGACCTCGAGGTATAACCCCGTTAATGAGTGAATTGGGAGAAGACTGAGAACTTTGGTCTATAGAATACATAGGCTATCAGAAATAGAAAACAGCACAAATACAGACAAGTCACAAATTGACAAATCACTTTTGAAGATAAATCACTTTTGTATGTCAAAAAAAATTCACCGAGAAATAAGAGAGCCCACTGACTGGGAAAACATCTTTAGCAATAACACATCAAACAAAGATCTTATTACTAAAATCTATAATCTGTTTCTAGCTTCCAAAATGAAAAAAAAAAAAACTAATTGCCCACTGTGGAGGTGCACAAAAGACCTGAACAGAAGTTTCACAAGGGCAGAAATCTGAATGGCCAATAAACATATGAGAAACTTCACAATCATCAGTCATAAAAGAAATGCAAATTAAAACAACTATGAGATACCACCTAACATCCTCAAAGATAGCTCAATTGAAAAATCAGAAAACAGTAAGTGTTTGGATGGGCTGTGGTGAGGCAGGAACTCTCATTCACTGCTGGTGGACCTGCAGGTATGCACAGCTACTATAGATAGTGATTTGGCGATATCTAAAACAGATGGAAATTGAGCTACTGTATGACCCAGCAATCCCCCTACTGGGCATATACCTAGAAGAGACAAAACATGGTCAGACATCTGCGCTTCAATGTTCATTGTAGTACAGTTCACAATTGCAAGGAGTTGGAAACAACCCAAATTTCCATCAACAGATGAATGGATTTAAAAAATGTGGTGCACATGGAAGAAGCACACCAGCCTCTGCGACCATGAGGCTTCAAAGGGATCAAGAATCAGGCATCAAAGAACATAAAATCATATCATTGTGTGCTCACCTTCCTATTTGTATCGCTGAAGATAAATGTGTACATAGCAAATGTGGTTAAGAAAGCCAGTGGCGCCCAACTATCAAAAGATATAGCATCTAGGATCTTACAGACTTAAAAATAAACAAGTGGCCATCTAGCTGAGAAGCAACAAATCCTACATGCAAAAAGCATACCAGTCTGTGTGACCACAAGGTGTCGAAGGTAGCAGGCAGCAGGCATTAAGAAACTAAAATTTTTTTGGGGGGGAGGGGCATCACTGCCCTGGTGGGAGTAGGAAGCCCAGCCTTGTTCCTGGATAGCTGTTGCTGGATTTGAACTGCCAACCCTGTGGGCCGCAGTCCCACACACAACCACTACGCCACTGGGGCTCAGCCCCTGTGTTAGTCTGGGTAGGTTAGAGGTACAAATTTCATAGACACGCATATAGATATAAGAAAAAGGTTTATATACAAGAGGAACAGGACATTGAGTCCAGTCCAGTTCAAAGTCCTAAGTCCGATATTAACCCATATGCCTGAAATCAGTCTATAAAGTCTCCTTCTGACTCACGAAGTCACAGGTCAGTAGGTGCAGAATCCCGGCACTAACAGGGGTCTCCACATGTCTCCTCGCTTCCAGGGCTCAGGGTCCATCAACAGCAGAAGCAACTCATCGCTGGCAGAAGTCTCCATGTGGCCACCCCAGCTTCAGAGGTCTGGCTCCATCAGGGTAAAACCGTGTGGTCTCTCTGCTGGCTGCTCCAGCTTCTCGGATGCTGCCATCTTGTCTTGTCTGTGATTCATCGTCTCTCAGACTAACTCCCAAACACTGGGGAAGATAGCTTCTCATCTTCACGAGGGAAATATCGCGAGATTTCCCAGAAGTCTCAGGAAAAGGCCATGCCCATACAGAGGCCTCATTGGCTACTCAATGGCTATCTCCAGATTAACAGGCTAGACTTCACCCCTACATTTCAATTATAAAATTTACATAAGTACATGACTGCCACAGCCCCTGAGAAACTAAAATTTTTTATTAGTGTAAATGAGGGGGAGTACAGGTTGGTGACACAAAGACCATCTGTAGGTAACAGACTTCTCCTTACAGAGGGGTCACAGGAAGGAGGCAAACTAGTTAGGGTACAATGTAGCAATGATGAAATATGCAACTTTCCTCTAACTCTTAAATGTATCCTTCCTCTCACTCTCATGATTCCAATTCTACCTTACAAATCTGGCTAGATCAGAGGATATACATTGGCACAGATTAGAGATGGAAACATTGGCAATCCAGGACAGATGATCCCTTCAGGACCAGTGATGAGAGTGGCAATACTGGGAGGTGGCAGGAAGATGGGATGGAGAGGGGAAACTGATCATAAGGATCTACATATAACCTTCTCCCTGGGGTATGGACAACTGGGAAGTGAGGAAAGAGAGACATTTGCACAGTGTAAAATATGACAAAGTAATAATAATTTATGAATTATCAAGGGTTTATGAGGGGGAGTGGGGAGGGAGGGGAAAAATGAGGAGTCAATGCCAAGGGCTTAGATAGAAAGCAAATATTATGAGAATGATGAGGGCAGCAGATGTACAGATGTTCTTGACACACAATGGAATATGTATGGATTGTGTTAAAAATTGTATGAGCTCCCAAGAAAAGGATTAAAAAAAAAACATGGTACATGCATACAATAAAATTCCATGCATCCCTAAAAAGCAGTGATGAATGCTTATAGCACATTGCCACATGGGAAGAGCTAGAGGAAATTATGCTAAACAAAGACAGCAAAGCACAAAAGGACAAGTACTACATGACTCTGCTGGGGTAAGCTTTTTAAAAAAGGCAAAGGGGGCAACAGGGAAAAAGCTACTGTATACAATTATTCCTGGGGTGAGGTCCAGGTAGTAGGCAGGGACCAGACCAAATCCAGGGATACATATGGTATCCAACTAAAAAGGAGTGGGAGGTGGAGGGAAGAAAGAAAAGGAAATGGGTAACAAGAACACAGGGTACTAACCCACCCAAGGGGAGGCTATTGTTTATTTCTCCACAGTGAAAGGGGGACCAGACTTCAACCTGATGCTCCAAGATGTGAATGTAGCATACTGGCATGAAGCTGGAAACCAACAGAGAGATACGAGGGGCCAGTCCCAATCCTAAGGGTAGCAAAACAAGGAAATCCCGAGGGAGTACCAAACATAGACTTTGGGACTAGAATGTGGCAAACCATCAGACTCAACCAGAAAACACTCCTAAAGGTTAACAAACAACCCTTGAAATATTTATAGGATTTTCCTTTGGTGGTCATTTTTGTTGATGTTGTTGATGATGTTTTGTTTTCTTTTGTTACTTTGTTTTGCTCTGTCTTGTTTTTGTGCATATTATTATCTCTGCAGGTATATCTAGGTAAGATAGGCTGGATAAACAATCTGGAGGAGACAACAGGACAGACAGTTTTGTGGGGACATGGGAGTGGGGGAGGTAAAAGAAAGGAAGTGGGTGTTGACAAATCCAGGGACAAGTTAACAATAAGTGATCTAAAATCAGTGGTGAGAAGCGTGTAAGAGACTTGGGTAACCGAGAGGAATTACTGAAACCCAAATGAAGGCTTAACATGATAGTGGGACAAGAAGAAATTAAAAAGAAATAGAGGAAGGCACCAGGACTCAAAGGACATTTTAAAGGTCTAAATATAGGCATGTACATAAGTAAATATATTTATAAAGGATGATGGGGAAATAGAGCTATGTGCATATATTTATAGGTTTAATATTAAGGCAGCAGATGGACATTAGGCCTCTACTTAAGTACTCTCTCAATGCAAGAACACTTTTTTCTATTAAACGGGCATCCCATGATGTTCACCTCCCTGACATGACTGCTGAAGACAAAGTGTGTGCATAAGCAAATGTGGTGAAGAAAGCTGATATTGTCCAGCTATCAAAAGATATAGTGTCTGGGGTAAGGATTTGAAGGTAAACAAGTGGCCATCTAGCTAAGCAACAAAGCCTATATGGAAAAAGCATACCAGCCTGTGTGATCACGAGGTATCGATGGGGTCAGGTATCAGGCATCAAAGATAAAAAAATCATATCCTTGTGAATGAGTTGGAGTGAGGAGATCTGCAGGCAACTGGATATCCCTTTACAGAAGGAGCACAGGGAGGAGAGGAGCCAGTCAGGGTGCAGGGTAGCAATAATGAAACATACAAATTCCTCTAGTTCTTTAATGCTTCCCACCCCTCCACCCCACACTATCTTGATCCTAATTCTACCTGACAAATCCTGCTAGAACAAGAGGATGTACACACTGGTACAGATAGGAACTGGAAACATAGGGAATCCAGGACATATGAACCCCTAGGACCAGTGATGAGACTGGTAATACTAGGGTGTTGGTGGAGGGAAGATGGAGTAGAAAGGGAGAACAAGGATCTATATAGAACCCCCTTCCTGGGGGACGGACAACAGGAAAATAGATGAAGGGAGGCACTGGACAGTATAAGACATGACAAAATAATAATAATCCATAAATTATCAAGGGTTCATGAGGGAGAGAGGCCAAGTAGGGAGGGGGAAATGAGGAGCTGATACCAAGTGTTCAAGTAGAAAGCAAATGTTTTGAGAATGATGAAGACAACAAATGTACAAATATGCTCGACACAATGGATGTAAATATGGATGGCGATAAGAGTTGTATGAGCCCCAATAAAATGATTTTTTTAAAAGATTTGAAATTGATAATTTATCATTTATCCAAGGTTCATGAGAGGGGACGTGGGGGAGGGAGGAAAAA
>PVJH01028969.1:0-26669 GCA_004026705.1 Nesogale talazaci | reverse complement strand
CTCCTGGAGAGCTGCTGCTGGATTTAAACCGTCAACCCTGTGCGCTAAGGTCTCGCACACAACCACGGCGCCACCAGGCCTCAGCCAGAGGGTTTAATTTTTATCTTCCATAATCTGTGCATCAAGCGCACACTTCCCACTAGGGCTGGGACCAGTGCCTTAATACCAGCCAGAGCAGACGTTCTCTGGGGCTGCTTCTCCTCACCAAGGAGGGCTTCATTCCTGCCTCCTCAGAGAAGCGTGAGCTCCAGGACAACCTGGGTGCCATCTTCAGGGTCCACAAGGCCAACAATACCCAAATCAGACACCATCCCTGGTTCCCCCATCCTGCCGGCGAGACTTCTGAGGAGCTGGAACCCACATCGTCGGGCCCCTCTGAGTCTTGCAGATCAGAGGACAGCAGCTGGCTGGGTGTGGGGCCACAAAGTGCCAATAAAGGGTCACCTGCCGACACTCTTCAGCAACACTTGGCACTGACAGCACCTACTGACAGCAACCTGGCCGGTCTTTCAAGCGCTCACCTGGACAAAGGTGCACAGGATGAAGAAGATGAGGTTAAGGATGGACAGTCCGGGGATGATGTTGTGGTCCAGGACCATGGCCTCGTGGGGCTCTTGGCTGGGTATCAGCATGTAAATCATCAGGCCCATCACAGGGATCCCGAACACCAGGCTGCACAGGAAAGACTTCTTCCACCTGGGGAGGAGCACAGCCACATCGGCATCACCCTCCTGAGAGCCTGGCTGGGGACTCGCTCTTGCATTGTGTCTGGGCAAGGCCACCAGTGAGGAAAGCAAAAGGGCCCTCTCCCTGAGCCCGGCCACCGAGGGAAGTTCTACAGGTCAACACCTAACCGCCAGAAGCTCCCCAAAGGCTGAGGTCCAGACCTTGGACCTCACGTCGCCAACGCACAGGTAAGAACAGTGTATCTGGAGGCCAAGGTCAACCTCAGAGAGGGTTAGCGTCCTTGTATATCCTGCCACTAGCTCTCAGTTTAAAATGCAGAAAGCTGATAGACGTCATGTTTTATCAATACCAACCCACTGACAGGTTGACTTTCGAGGAAATACTTAGATATCAGTGATGGTGGTGACAGCCCTTGATGAAGATGGGAGTTTGAAAGCGGGGCCCGTTGGTGACAGTTTGGCCCCACAGGGTCGATTGTAGTTGTGAAAACCTAACAAAATGGTGGTGTCACTTCTAATGCACCATCGATGTGGTTGGGAAGCCGTCGCTCAGCAAGACCAAGTCCTATCCCTCTCGGGCTGATGCCCAAGGCCCAGAGTCAGCCTCTGTCTAGCTTCCAGGTCCCTTTCCTTGCTCCAGGCATGCCAATCTGGGCAAACCATGTGGGTTCTCAAAGACTTGCGCCCTCTCTACCACCATGGATCCTAGAAGCCTCTTGCCCCTGGCCCTCTCCTCCCTCAGTTCCGCACAGGTTTGTGAGGCTCAGTTCATGCTGAGAGGTTCCTTTGAGCTCTCCTCACTAAACCCACTGGAACCCCTGGTCACTGTCCACCTACTCGTCCCCACACACACTGGGGGCCTCTGGGAACTCGGGATGACATTCCTACCCCTCCAGCACTGGGCCCGGCTCACGCGCCAGCCTCGCTGTTGGCTGAGTGAGTCCGAGAACCCGGCAGTCTGGGCCTCCTGCTTCCCGGGCCTGTGTCTTTCCACGTGGCCGTGATGCCCAACCTCAGGTCCCTCTGGAGAACCTTCTCACGGATGTCTTGAGACTTGGCACGGGGAACACGACCAGTGGATATTCTAGCCCCCACTCCCGACTGACGTGTTGGCCGAACTCATTGGCTGCCCGCCGTGCGCCATCATCAAAATGGGATCCATGGAAACATCCGTCTCTCGGTCACGTGAGCCGGGTTCCAATGCCCAGGTGTCCCTCGGGGACCGCTCTGATAGGAAGGATTACACCCTGGCAGCAGGGTCCATCAGAGCTCCCCTCTCGCTGCCTGGCGAGCCAGCTGGGAGGGGCCGTGGGGAGCCGGGACAGGGAGCTGGGGCAGGGTGAGCGAGGAGGCGGGTGCACAAGGGGCCGGGCGCTCAGCCCGCAGAGGAAGAGGAGGAGGTCCTTAGACAAGTGCGTCGGTCTTTTCTGTTCTACCTACTGCTTTATTTCCAGTTTGTGGTCCAAGTGATGGGCGTTGGGGTCTCTCTGGGCCAAGGAAGCATGGAAACCAATTTCCTTGTGATGAAAAAGAAAGGGGGGGAGGCAGGGAGGAAGACATGTGGTTAATACCAAGCATTGGAAGAAAGCAGTTCCCAACCTCACGACGCATTACTGGAAATGAGCAAGTAAGGGTTCTTGTGGGACTCCTTTACCTGAGCTTCCCCCCTCGCCCCACCCCACCCTACCCGCCAACCCTGCACCTGTGCTTAGAGCTGCGCCACCCACGGAGAAGCCTGACTGGGCATCATTCCTGCTCCTCAGGTTTGCAGAGGCAACAGGTCCGAGGGGACTCGCTCTACCAGGCCCCAGGGCTGGTGCATGTGGAGTCACAGACCAAGACTGTTCCAGTTCGTTTGGGAATCCCACGCCTACAGTGGGTGTGGGCCCAGCCAGGCTCCTCACGAGGAAACGCGAGGTCAGAGAGGTCACAGGGCTTGACTGTCAGAAGACCTCAGTCCACGCTTAGGCCCCCATGCTCCCAGACTTTGCTCTCTCCACTCACCTCTGGGGCCCCCAGGTGACAAGATCAGCAGACCTACGATTCATGATGGCAGCAGCCTGACCTTGATTACCCTTGGGCGGGCAACTTGGTTTTGCCAAAGCTTTCAGGGGGCAGTGATCCATTGTTCTAATAGCAGGGCGTCGGCCCTCCCTGCCTTTCGTGGGAGACACCATGGCCTCTGGATCGCTGGCGCCTTTAGAGAGACCATCTTCAAGCATCTGACCGCCCACCGAATGCTGGTAAATCATTTGTAATGTTTGCTTAATATTTTGGAGGAGACATCACTGTGGAAGTTTTAGATTCCTCCGACAGGGACACAGTCACTGCCAGGGCCCATTGAGAGCCTGGGCCTCCAGGCCCAAATGAAGGGGTTAGGCAGCCCCATGAAAACCATGCTAACCCATTGCTAAAGTGACCAGACGTCTCGATTTTAAACCATGTGTCCCGCGGCCTGTGGCGTCTTTAAAAGAGTCCCGATTTTTGGAAAGAATGCACCACAAGCTAGGGAACAGCGGGAGAATGGGAAGGAAATAAACCACCTCTATAGCCCCCTCCCCCCCACCCCCCCAGGTCAATGGTGTCCCACTTTACCAAGGTTAAAGTCTGGTCACTTTACCTATTGCCCAAAGCTGAAATGTCAAGGCACCCCAGTATAACATGTGGTGTAATGATTTCCAAGACCAACCACCCTGACGTAATCTCTTGTGCCAGACAGTGTGGCTCTAATGAAGCCTTAGTTAATAGCCCCTGGCCATAGAGTCAATTCTGTCTTCCAGGGAACAGAAGCCCCGTGGGTTTCTGAGATGACAAATCTTCACAGGAGTAGAAAACCTCTCTTTGCTCTCAGGAAGTGGCTGGAGGATTCAAAATACTGCCCTTGTGGTTAGCAGCCCCAAGTGCACACCAACAGAGTCCCTTGTCTTAATTAATCTCTGGGACTAAAGGGACAACCACCCCCTCCCGCTCAGAAGATTATATCTATTTCCCTTCACATGCTTGTCTTAAGATATGTGGCCCGACCTGAGCACGGCTGAAGAGATTTCGGGGATCTCCATGTTTCTCTAGACGAAGTTCTCATTTCTCCACACTACACGTGGCGGGCATGCTTTTAAAACAAACGCCTCACCTTGATGATCTTCACGATGTCCCGTGGACCGATGATTTCAGGGTCAAACTTCACGTGGGCTTTGCTGGTGGCCAGGGCCACCGAGGCGTAGGTGATGCCGTCTGTCCTCATGAGTTTGGACTCGATGTTGTGGACACAGGAGGCGCAGGTCATCCCTCGGATCTGTAACACAGACGGCGGGCATCCCACCCATGGAGCAGGGACGGGGGCCCGGCCGAGGGCACCCACAGCCTTTCCCCACAGACTCTACAGGGCAGGCGTTCCACCTTAGTGTCCCCAGGAGCTTCTGGGGCACGGTGATGCTCTTCTCCACCATGGGCCGGAGTGGCCAGTCTCTCACAGGACACCCGGCTGTGCCTGGGCTGGACTGGTGGCTCTAATAACCAAGGTACTGACCGCCAGGTCAGCAGTTCCAAACCATCAGCCGCTCTGAGGGACAGAGGCAAGGCTTTCTGGTCTGGAAAGAGCTGCAGTCTCGGAGACCCACGGGGCCAGTTGTCTTCTGGGGTCGCTGTGAGTCAGGTGCTGAGTTGGTTTTTGTCCTGACCTGTAACCCGTCTCACCCTGTCATCTCCTGGGCGCGACACCGGCCCGAGAATGCGGCATGTTCCCTGCTGCCGACACGCTGGGCGGCACAGCTGTGAAGCGCTCGGCATGCTCCCAGAGCCCTGGCATCTGACCGAGGGCTGCTACTTATGCTCTTCTCCCCACGCCCCACTTGAGCCCTCAGAAGGCGCCAGGGAGGTAAGGTCACTCTGGGTTATCTACAGGAGGAAGGGATTTAGGAAAGGGCCAGGAGCAGGTGAAATTCGAGGCGCTGGCAGGTGAGGGACAGCTTGAGGTGGCGCAGACAGAGGGGGGCAGAGCCAGGGGTCCAGCCGGGGAGAAGAGGAGGGGGAGAAGGGAGATGGGGGCGTGGGGGAGGACAAGGGAGGTGTAGAGGGATTTGAGAATTCCGCTTGCGTCCACAGCACGTAGGCTCTTGCACAGCCAGCCACACGTGTGTGCCCATCTGCTTTTCGAGACGTTACTCTGGTGGTGGGTGCCCAAGAAGGGACTGGAAAGGCCTCCACAGTGGGCGTTGGCATCAATGACACCAGATTCAAGTACCCAGGTGTGAGCATCCCTTCCAGGGTTGAGGAGGAAGGAGAGGGAAGGGCATCTCCCTTGGCATAAAGCCAAGGAGGTGCTCGGGTGCCAGCAGGTGGCCGGGCAGACAGGACTGGAGACAAGTTTAGGGGGAGGCTCTGTGGCTTTCCCTCTGTGGTCATGGCAGCGGCCAGATGTCAGCAGGCGCCGCCATCCATGAGCCAGACACCGACTGAGGCTTCTGCGGGCTCACAGGAACCCTACCATGGCTTGGCCACAGGCCACGTGCCCAGTGAGAGGGACAGAGGGAGCCGGAGTCCAGAGTGTGGGCTGAGAGACGTACAGGCTTGACCTGGGGAGGGGAGTGCCCTGCACTGGCCAGAACTCAAGGCCAGAGTGTCCACGGTTGGCTACTTTGCTTCTGCCATACCGTGGTGCGTACCTGGACATGAGGGGGAGAGGACGACGCGTGACCCGCCGTCCCTGTAATCTATTATACTGACCAGGCAATCTGCTCAATTCAAGTTATCACCTTCTCTCCCTGACTCATGGCACCCCCAGAGGACAGGGTCAAGCTGCCCCAGTGGGTTTCTGAGACTGAGTAGAGAGCCTCCTCTTTCATCCATGGCCAGGCTGGTGGTTTCAAACCGCTAACCTTAGCAGCAGCCCACCATGTGCCCATAAGGA
The DNA here is from genome assembly GCA_004026705.1 of Nesogale talazaci. Classification (NCBI taxonomy): domain Eukaryota; kingdom Metazoa; phylum Chordata; class Mammalia; order Afrosoricida; family Tenrecidae; genus Nesogale; species Nesogale talazaci. The sequence goes on along the minus strand of PVJH01028969.1, from coordinate 21,077 downwards.
CACTGGGGCCCCTTCCAGGATATGAATGAAACAGAGACAGGAAATGTCTGAACACACGACGGTACCTTATATGATTTTTGACATTGTTTACTGAAAAAGTAAGTTGTGATATGCAACACACTTAACCTGTCCAAATATGTATACGTGTATTACTTTAATTAAATACTGTTTTTTTCCCCACATGTCATACTTCTGTCTCCCTGCCATCTCCATGCGTCTATCACTGCCACTACAACATCCTATCTTAACACTGCACACTCATACATAGAATCAAGCAAAGGGTGAGGGTGGGAGGGGGTTCCACGTGTCAAAACTAAACAGGGCTGGTGGACCACGTGTTCTTGGAAAAGGAGCCTGGAAAACACTGATCCGACAAGGCTGAGAAAGTTCTCAGTGCAGGATAAGAAAGGACAGCCGGATAGCAACGGTTACAGGCATGAAATAAGATAACCCTCCATCCTCTCTCCCCCCACCGTGGGGGACAAACCACAGAAACGTGGGTGAAGGGAGACAGTGCACGGTGCAGGAAATGGAAAACATCACTTAGAATTTGTCAAAGGTTTGAAAGGTTTGTGATGGTGGGGGAGGGAGGGAAACAAGGGAGGGGGTCTTATACCAAGGGCTCAAGTAGAAAGAAAAATGTCTTGAAAATTATGATGGCAACATGTATAAATGTGCTTGACACATTGATGTATGGATTATTATAAGAGCTGAAAAAACCCCAATAAAATCTCTCTCTCTCTCTCTCTCTCTCTCTCTCTCACACACACACACACACACACTCACACTCACACAGAGAAATGAAATCAGAAGGAAAATTTCAACCAACTGTTTAAACTATTTTCCTAAAGACACTCCCTCCTTGATCTGAGATCTTGACAAGATGGGGTTTGGCTTCCACATCAGGAAGAGAATCCCCCTGGTCTACGGGTGCCTGCATTTTACTGTTAATATCTTCTACAGAACTAGGACCTTTTGCTGTGTGACTTCTATTGGACCTTGATGTTGATGGGCTTGGGTCTTTTCCCGGCTGGTCTGACCGTGGGGCATTCTGGGCTGGAGGACCCTTCACAGATCTCTTCCCTGAAGCTCTTCCTGCAGTTTCATCACCACCGTCTTCATCCTCAGTCTTCAGCAGCAGTAAGTTTTAGCTTTGTTCTGTGGCACCCTGGGAGCGCTTACAGGGGCAGGACGCTTCCCCCATTGACCGCAGGGTCTCATAGTCAGCTAACTCTGCAACTTCCCCCAGAGCTGTTAAGTGCTGTCCACCGAACAGTAACAGCCCTAAGCCGCACTTCAACCCTGAGCCCACTGGGGGCGCCATTCCAGAGCCCCCCCAAGGGACACCGCTGACGGTGCATGGCGAATGCCACTCTGACTGGACTGCCTTCGCCGTTCCTGCTTCAGCCACGCGCCACATGACTCACCCTCCGCACCACTGCCTCGACTGACCGTTCGTTCTTGAAGGTGACCGCACTCATTTCCATCACCAGCCACCTGAGAGCCATCACAGCTGCTGGCCTCTAGTTCACACCGTCAAAGGACCGCCTGTCTATCCACGAAATCTTCCACAGGGCGGGGCGGGGGGCGGCAAGCACTTTGGTGAGAGACACGGACAACGGAGAGAAGCCATGACTGCCACTAGATACAGCAGCGCAGGGTCGAATCACGCTCCCCCCCCTCTCTGGCGGGGAGGGAGCCCCCGATAATATTCTTTTTTTTTTAGGCATCACTGCCCTGGTGGTGGGAGTAGGAGGCCCAGCCTTTGGTCCTGGGAGCCGGAATTGAACCTCCATCCCAGTGGGCCGCAGTCCTGTGCACAACCACTACGCCACCGGGGCTCAGCCCGATAATATTCTTGAGATTTTCCTCCAGCCACCTGAGAGAGGGCGGCGTCCAGGTCTGTCTCGTGGGCTTGCAGCAGGGACCTGGCTCTTGTTGCACACTTGCTGGACAATGACCACCCACTGTCAGACGCTCCATGTGCAGCCAGCCGTGTCCTAGGCGTGTTTTCTTCGTGCGTTCACTCACCACCGAACACATCCAGGAATGGAGAGGCTGGGAAACCGCTGTCTACCTTGGGAGGAAGCATCTCACTGCCTGGTGGGCCCTTCTCCTCAGCCTGCCTTTGTCGACACAGAGGGAACAGTGCCCCTGCACTTGCCAGCACTGAAAGTCCCTGCTACTTTTAATTTCCTGCTGACGTGGGTGATGGTGGGTAGACAGGAAGTGAGACCAGCTGTGCCTTCTCAAATGCCACGTGCCCTGGCCTCAGGTTGGGTGTGTTAGACCTACGGAGACCAAGACCTCCTAGCCACCCAAGAAAAGGCCCACCTTCCCTCCGCCGGCTCTTCACGGCGCTGGCTATTACGCCAACCTCCTCTGGCCTCTCCCAGGCTCAACAAAGCTGGAGGTGTAGCATCCTTGAGACCATGGGCCACCAGATTCAAGCTCCCCCAAACCACCAAGCTCCTTGCAGCCCACCATTTTTTAATTCTTTGCTGTCCAAAGGCTTTGGGACACCCCTCACCCCTCTAGTACCCTCAGTGCACTCTGCAACACCCACTGTGGATGAGAGTGACAGCTCTTCCGAAAACAACAACGAGGCCACTGTTGCAGGTCTCGGAGGAAAACCCAGCCACGTCCCACTGGAGAAGGTGGACAGCTGCCCCGGGAATGCCTCTGCATCCTTGGAAGCCAGCATCTCCCGGGCCCCAGCACACTCCCGTCTGCTCACCCGGCCAGCATACTCACGACCAGCTCGATGCTGCCCTCGGGGCCGGTGTAGTCTTCCATCACTGTGGCCCCAAAGCCCATGTCCTCAACCAGCTGGGCGATCTCCGGCGGCTGGATGACTTCCGGGTTGTACTTGACCTCTGCCTTTCCGGCCATCAAGGCAACCAGCACGGACAGGATACCTGGAACCATCAGGACACGGGCGTCACACTCTAGGCCAGGCCTTGGGAGGGGAGCTTAGCACAGGTTTACATATCTCAGAAGCCCCCTGGAACGGTGGGGTTCTTGGGCCTGGTTGCCCTCTTGAGTCACCCGGGGGGTTCCCTTTTCATTGGGTCAAGGTCACAGTGTTTGGATCTTGACCTAGGTAATTCAGATGGGGGTGGGGTGGGGGTGGGGGCGGCTCTTGGGATCTGCAGCAGCCGCCATGGCCATCATCATCAGGGTTTTTGTTTGGAACCTTCGAGGGGGATTCCAATGTGCAGCCAAAGCTGAGAAGGGCAGTCCTGGAACAAAGGGGCCCTGGTGGTGCAGTGGCTCCCGCGATGGGCTGCGAAGCATCAGGTCGGCAGTTTGATTCCCCGGGCTGCTCTTATCAAGCTCTGCACCGCAGAGTCGAGACTGGGAAACCCTGGCAGTGCAGTCTATCGAGGGTGTACATGGAAATGAATGCCGTGTGTGTGTGTGCTTCTCCAAGAACACTGCTCCCACTCCACTGGGCATCAGAATCCCCGGGGGATTTTGTTGAACTATAGACTCTGACCCCAAAGGAACGACTGACTGCAAGTAAGGCCACAGAATCGCAGACACAAGAACTGTGGATCTAAAAACAAAACAAAACGGCAGAACAACTGTGGAGCTGACCCTGGTTTTCCTACCTGTCTTGCTCACCTTTTTCTTTCTTTTTTTTTTGGCGGGGGCGGGGGGGGGTTGGGCATCACTGCCCTCTGGTGGGAGTGGGAGGCCCAGCCTTGCTCCTGGAAAGCGGCTGCTGGATTTGAACCGCCAAGCCAGTGGGCCGCAGTTCCGCACTCCACCACTATACTACCGGGGCTCAGCCCCCAAACATTTTTTTATAAGGGAAAATAGGCAAAAGTTTCAGAAAGGAGTTTTCCTTATTTTTCGCTTTCCCATTCGTAAGGCCTTTTAAGAATGAAAGGCCTTACTATCACCACTGGGCTTGTTTTCTTAGAAGAACAACCAACCAACTCACTCTCCCAGAGCCGATGCCAACTCCTGGCAGTGTGACAGCAGGGCCGAGGTGGCCCTGGGAGTCTCTCGGGCGGGCACTCTTCACAGGAGGGGAAAGCCTGCCCTTTCTCTCTCGGAGAGGCTGGCCTTTCGACAGCCTCGAGGGGTGAATGGAAGGAAACCAATGAGATTCTTTAGAAAAGACGCCCTGGGGGCTGGGGAGATAAGAAGGGTCTCGATGTTTCCAGCATTGGACACATGTACAACACAGTGCTATTGTAAGGCCATGTTATGAGCGGCCGGACTCCGGGGCAGACAGTCACCCCCCCCACCCCCCCTTGAGCCTCTGTCTGAAGACAGCTGATAGCTCCAAAGCCAAACCAAACCGACCAAGCTGAGGCGGACCCACCAGGAGCGCGCAGGGCAGGGTGGAACTGCCTCATCAGCTTCCACCGTTGAAATCGACAAAAACCTACCGCCACACCTTGCTCCCTCAGACCGGCTTGGGGGGCGGGGGGAGGTGTCAAACTGCCGGTGCTTATCCATGGCACCATGAGGGTTTCCCCAGGGCTTCCACACCCAACCTTGCTGCTATGGAGTCTCCTGCAACCCCAGCGGAAGCCCCACTGCCTACCTAGGGTTTCTGAGATATACACATCGCTGCAGGAGCAGAGCGACTCCTCCGGCTGGTGGATCGAACCGTGGACCTTGCAGTCTAAGACGTCACCACTATGCCACCAGGCTGCCTTTCTAGAGTTCCAGGAAATACTAACGGCCCCTCCGAGCAGAAAGGCACGTGGAACCAGCTCGGGAGGGAAGAGATGACATGGGTGGCACGGCAGTCTGGCTACGTATGAGGCTTTTCACAAAGAACCACCACCACCACCAAATAAATTTGGAGAGGGGTGAGCTCAAGCAAAAGGACTGGGACGGGACTTTTGCTGCCCTTCCAGGTTAAGAGGTGATGTGAGAAACGCAGTTTAAAGGAAACACTCGGTGGTTCTGGAATGTGGGGTCTGCGGACGACAGGATACAGTATTAGAAATGGAAACCCCTTCACTGAAGTGAGCCCATCCATACATGAGAGTCAGGGAATGGGACTAGAATGGGACTAGAATGGGAAAAGCGGTATACACACCAGGACACAACACTCGAGTGGCCTCCTGATGCAGGCCTTCGATAACTAGCTGCATTTCTTGTGGCTAATGTTATCAGAGACCGACCGGTATCAACTGTATTTTTCAGACTATAAGTCGCACTTTCCTCCCCCGCCCCCCCAAAAAGTGGGGGGAAAATGAGGATGCATAGCATTGCGTGCTCACCTTCCTGATATGATCGCTGACGACAAAGAGGTGCATAACTAAATGTGGTGAAGAAAGCCAGTGGTGCTTAGCTATCAAAAGATATAGCCTCTGGGGTCTTAAAGGCTTAAAAGTAAACAAGAGGCCATCCAGCTCAGAAGCAACAAAGCCCACAAGGAAGAAGCACACAGCCTGTGTGACCACAAGATGTTGAAGGGATCAGATATCCGGCATCAAGGAATGAAAAATTATATCATTATAAATGAGGGGGAGTACAGATTGGGTACCCAAAGCCCATCAATAAGTGAAGCCACATCTCCTTACAGAGGGGTTGCAGGAAGGAGAGGAGCCAGTCCAGGTACAGTGTAGCAACAATGAAATATGCAACTTTCCTTTGGTTCTCAAACACTTCCTCCCACCCACTATCATGATCCCAATTCTACCTGACAAATCCAGCTAGAACAGGGATGTACACTGGAGCCAGAAACATGGGGAATCTAGGACAGATAATTCTTTCAGGACCAGTGGTGGGAGTGGTGTTTCCAGGAGGGTGGAGGAAGGGTGTAATAGAAAGGGGGAACCAATTTCAGGGATCTACATATAACGTCCTCTCTGGGGTATGGACAACAGGGAAGCAAATGAAGGGACACATCAGACAGTGTATGATGTGAAAAAGTAATAACAATTTGTAAATTAAAAAGGGTTCATGGGGGAGGGCGGTGGGGAAGGACAGAGGGGAAATATGAGGAGCTGATACTGGGGGCCAAAGTGGAGGGAGTTTTGAGAGTGAAGATGGCAACAATTGTGCCCATGTGGTCTGCATACAGTTGACGTATGTATTGATCGTGATGGGAGTTGTATGAGGCCCCCATAAAATGATTTACATATATATGTATATATAAAGGAGGAGGAAAAAGGAGCTCAAGTAGAAAATATCTGGAAATGAAGATGGCAATATGTATACAAATATGCTTGATACAAATGATGTATGGTATGTTATAAGAGCTGTAAGAGCCCCCAATGAAATCATTGAAGACAAAATAACAGCAACAACAAAACAAAAAACACGCTGAAACACTTGGCTTATACAGGAGTATACAGGGAGTCCTGTCTCCAGAGAGTGAGAAACCCAGGGTCCTGATGGTGTGGCGGGGCCCCAGGCGGCATGCTTACTGCACGGCCTGCAGCTGGAAACCACACGCGAGGCTCTGGGGAGGAGGAGGAGGAGGAGGAGGGGGAAGAGGGGGAGGAGACTCTACTGTCAGGGGTCACAGGCTCCAAAAGCACATGGGGGGTGGGGGGCAGCTCCTCTCCGTCTGATAGGGGCCCGATGAATCGGCTCTGTCTAGGAGAAGGCCACCAGCTTGCTTTCGGAAACCAGGGCTGCTGGCCAGTGCTGGTGAACACTGAAGGGAGAACCCGCCGAGGACCCCCGGCAGTGGCCCCCCAGGAAAGCTGGGACGGCATTCTCTCACCGGCTTCCTTCTGCAGGCTCCGCTCAATGCTGGACACACAGGAGGCGCACGTCATGCCGGTGATCTGTAAAAAGCACTTCTGTGGAGCCACCTCGGGAGATGGCGGGGAGCCCGGAGAGTGGCCGGGGCTCCGAGGGGACCTCCAGACAGAGGGGGCCTGTGTAGACATCGTTGTGCCACCTGGAGTTGGTACCGCAGGATTCCCAGCTCCCAGGCTTCCACTAGGGTTGCTGGAAGAGTTGTCTATCAGGGAAGAAAGTCAGAGATTAATTTAAATTAAATTGTCATCCCCCCCACCCCCCCGTTTCTTAAGAACAGTAGATTCAACTACTTGGATACTGGCTGAGTCCTTCCCTGTTCTCCCAGTCCATCAAGATTCACCTGCAGTGCTATCCACGGAGAACCCCTTTACGCACCTGCCAGTCACTAGGAACAAAGCACACCCAACTAAATTTGGGGCTTCTAGAGGCTGCTCAGAGCTCTGGGGGTGTAGTGGGTGCCTGGTCATCAGCTTAACTAGCTGCTTGGAGGGAGAAAGGGATTTCTGCTCCAGTGACGACTGATAAGTCCCAGAAGCCCAAAGGAGTAAGCTGGGAGGATTGCTGGGAGTCTGAATCGACAGGGAGGCTATGAGTTGTGTTTGTCAGGCCGGTTTCTTAGGCAGGGGCTGCTAGATAAAGCTAGGACATGCGGGCCTTTGATTTGGGGTTCTTTCGGGTTGGGCTCATGGGGAGGCTTGGCATCTTCACCTCCAGATACACCGAATTGGTGCCACTGTTAGAACAAGATCCATTCTTACTGTGGAATCGTGTTGAAACAGAGTGTGGCAGTCAAGGAGTGGAGTCCAGTCTGTCCATCTGGAGAGAGCCAATGAGACCTCTGTGTGGGCACGGCCTTCTCCTGAGAATTCTGGGAAATCTGGCCATATTTACCCCTTGGAGGTGCTCCACTGACAAGACACAAGGCTGACTCCCTGGGAGACATCCTGAAGAAGTCACGTGGGCTTACCCTGATGGAATTGGACCTCTGAAGCTGAAAAAGCCACATAGAGACCCCTGCCAGTGCTGAGATGCTTGAGAAGCCACAGAGAGGCTCCTGCCAGTGCTGAGATGCTTCTACCACCACTGGCTACACAAGACTGCACCCATTGGCTGTGATTGTTCTGGTGTCATTGTATGTGCCTCATGAACCTGAAGAAGACTTTATAGACTGGTATCAGACATACAGGCTAATATCAGACTTGTGGGCTTGGACTAGACTGGGATGGGATGCTTTTTCGATGTTCCATTCTTCTTGTGTATAAAGCTCTCCCTTATGTACATATGCATGCTTATGAATTTGTTTCTCTAGTCTACCCGGACGAACACACAGAGTTTCTGGTTCCGTGTGGCCAGGGTGGCCTTGTAAGGTCTTGGCATGGGGAAAGAGGAGCTTATACCAAGGGCTCAAGCAGAAAATATTTGGAAATGAAGATGCCAACATGTGTACAAATATGCTTGATACAAATGATGTACAGAATGTTATAAGAGCTGTGAGAGCCCCTAATAAAATTATCAGAGGGGAAAAAAAAACAATTGCCATAGGAAAAAAAATTGTAAAAAAAAAAAGACAGGTTGAAAGCTGAGACATAACTGCGCCAGCCCTGTGTTGGAATACCAGTTTAACATTCCCAACTGCCACCTTTAAATTTATAACCCCTATTTCTAAAACACCCTCAAAAGCAACATCTTCACAAAGCTGGTCCAGGGCTTCTCCTAAATTCTTTCTGCTGCAGTTCCTCCAAAACACAAACTCACTCACGCACCCCTTCCTTGCCTTGGAGTTGATTTCAACTCGGTGAATCTACAGGGCCGACTAGAAGTGGGCCTCTGGGTTTCTGAAACTGGGAATCTTTACAGGTGTGGAAAGTCCTGCCTTTCTCCCTCAAAGCTGCTAGTCGTTTTGAACTGTTGACCTTGCAGTTAGAAAGAAGTCTGACACATAACGGATGAACGCCCCAAGTTTTGAAATCTCTGCTTTTTCTTTCCCTCTCCCCCTTATCACTATGCTGTGTCCGTTGGCCTTGGGGGCCCCCAAGCATATGGTCGTGGGGGTCCCCAGGTCCAGGGACTGACTCCCTGCAGATCGAAAACCCTTAAGAGTTCCACCAGGCCAGCGTGTGTGCACAAACTTGGCTATCTTGGGCGGTCGCCCACTGCTCTCCGGGTTAAGGACCAAGGCTTCGGCCAGCGGCTCTCCAGTGATTCCACAGGGACTGCGCCAATGTCCGCCCAGGGTCTGGGTCAGTGGCGGAAGCTCACCGTCCACGTGGGGACCCCGCCCATCCGCCACGTGCCCGTGGACGCTTCGGGGCTCCTACGGAGCTGAGTGATGTTGAACAGGCTGCCCTGGAGCTCCCCGGGGCAGACCAGGAAGGCGGGGCTGGCACGCCCCTTGTGAAAACGAGCCAATGAGGATCCTCGGGATCACAATGGTTGGCTCCTCAACCAATCGCCGGCTGGGGGCGGGGCCTGGGGGGGGTCTTTCCAATGGGGAAGCGACTGACTTGCGGGCGGCGAAGGACCAGCACCGCTGGGCAGTGAGGAGGGGCAAGGAAGGCGGGGTGCCCGAAGACAAACTGCCTCAGATATGGGAGACAGAGACGGGCAAGCGAAGAGTGAGCCAGAGGTGGAGGGGAGGGGGAAGGCTGCAGTGGTAAACTGGGTGGGCCGTGGGAGAGGGAGTCCAACCATGCAGGTGCCTGGGGGGGAAGCATTCAACACCCAGTGTGGGAGAATGGAAGGGCTCAGAAAGGTCGCAGGGACAGTTAGCAAGGTCACCTCGAACACCAGCGGGAGCAGACCATTTGGGGGAGGGCAGGGAGCCCGATGACAGGTGCTTCTAGGACCCAGGGGACGGAGGCTGGTGGCTGAGAACAGGGTGTGGCCTTTCTTTCCTATTATAAATTATATAATATATATTATATATATATTATAAATTAATTGGGGATACTGATATATGTCAGTCCACACGTCAATCACATCAAGTAAGATTGTACAATTGCTACCCGAGCAGTTTCCAACCATTCTCTTTCTACACGGACTCCTTAACATCGTCTCCCACACCATTGTAATACCACCACGGTATTACAATGCCCCCACCCCTTGTCCTACTTCCTGTCCCCATAAATTCACCAATCCTGGGTACCATCGACTGAAAAACAAGACAGCCCAGCTTCAAGGGGGTGGCCTCCAATGACACTACACCTCTGAGATACTCCAACATGAATAAACAAAACCCCCAAAACAATACACACCAAAAATACAGAAAAATTGGGAAAACTGATCTGACCTAGCTTCCATTACTAATAGCCTAAGCTCCATCCCAACCAGCCTGCTGCACAGCATGCACGGTGGCCCCCACCTCCAGACCCCTGAGCGTGATGTGCCCCCTTCCCCCTACCTGCTTTGCAGTCTGGGGCCCTGGTTGTTTCTCTCTGCTGAAATCCTACTTCCTCCAGGTCAGCCCCATGCTGCTTCTGCCATCATGGGTTAAGGGAACCCCACAGTAGGAGTATGGAGGAGTCAGACTTCAGAAGTCGGACTTCTCAAGCCCTGGGGTACTTTGCCTGCACCTTCTGATCTCATTTATTTCACCCTGTCTTGAAGGCGCCATCCCTGTGGGCCACGTGTGGGCAGGTGTGAAACCCTGAGCACCTCATGGGTATCCCACGGTGCCTGGCATCCCACAGGCCTTAACACATGCTGAGGTAAATGCAGGACATCCCTGAAAGTGACATGTCAGCTGTCATCAAATTGGGTCCTGGCTCACGAAGACACTGTGTCCAATGGAGAACAAAAACCCAAAATGCTCTGCCTTGTGCTGTCCCACGGTTGGCAGGAGACTGGACTGCGGTGATCCATGGGGTTTTCATGGGTGAACTTTTCAGAATTAGACATCCCTCCCCTGGCCCCCAGTCTTTCTTCCTCCTCAGTCAAGAAGCCCCACTGAAACCTGTGCAGCAGCACAGCAACACTGAAGACTGTATGGAAATCTAACCCACGTGGATGGGAAGAAGGCTGCCACTGACCCACAACTGCCTCAGTCCAGGCATGGGAGAAACATGAGGCACGTGCCTGATGGTTACCTTTATACTTGATCCACGGGTATATTCATTCACTGACTCATTGCAGTGACCGCCTACACAAAGATCAGCCAGAAGCTGCATCTTAATGAACACAGTGGACTGAAATGCTATACCTGCCACTGGCCTCTCTGGTCTCATCCCTAGCCCAGCCGCCCCCCTGATCCCCTCTCTCTATCCAGGGGCCAGGCTCCTACAGACCCTTGTCTGGGGCTCACTGGTCTTCTGGTTCCTGGCTGAATTTGGACCGAGGTGACACGAGGACAGAAAGGCGTTCCCCCATCTTGCTGGGACCCCAGCTTCTTTTCACAGTCTCTGGGGTCCAGTCCCACAAGGCAGCCTCAGTCCCTGGGCTCGGGTGACACCTCTCTTCCCTCAAACTCTGCAGTCCTGGAGAGTGGGGGCTTCCTGCTGGGGATAACTATCCTTTTGGCTTTTTCCCCTGCCCCCACTTAAGATTTTACTCTCTCTAGGCACCTTCATAGGAGTCCTGATGGCGTACTGGTTTCGTGTTGGGCTACAAGCCCTAAGGTCAGCAGTTCAAAATCACAAACCATTCCTAGGGAGAAAGTCAGGGCTTTCTATTCCCGTAAAGAACTACATTCTCCGAACTCACAAGGGCAGTTCTACCCTGGCTCAGGCTCACTGTGAGTCGACTCAACTCAATGGCAGTTGTTGGTGTCAGGGACTCCTGACTTGGGAGAATAATGCCCTCAATATGGAATATGGAATAACTAACCCAACATAGACAAGCCCAGTTCTCCCTTAAGGACGTGGTTCAGTCGCAGAGGCTGGGACATTATGAGAATCTAGGCATTATGGGAACATAGAAGATGACTACATGGGTTATAGGCCTGTCCGTTGTATTATCATGTAATTGTCTCACCATTGGGAACGACTGCCCAGCCTCAACACAGAGACATGACCATCACCGTTAGTATTCCTTGGCATTTGACACTTCCGGACGTGCTTTGTCAATGTTAGACACTGGGGAGGAGTATATGGTTTGGTTTGGGTTCTGTTTGGGTACGTAGGGTGACTCCATTAATGACACGAGGGGCTGAGCCTCAGTGGCGTAGTGGTTGTGTGCGGGACTGCGACCCACTGGGATGGAGGTTCAATTCCAGCTCCATGGAGCAAAGGCTGGGCCTCCTACTTCCACCACCAGAGGGCAGTGATGCCCCCCTCCCCCCCAAAAAAACAAAAAACCCCAAAACCAAAACCAGACATTAATGACACGAACACACAGAGAACACTCCCGGGGCACAGAGGAAGCTAATGCACAAGGGGGCTTGTAAACAAGGTACAGCACACACGCTACTTGTGTCAGAGATGGAAATACATCTTCAGCCCATGGATGGCTATTACACCCAGTCACAGTTCACTGTAGTTTCAGCTGCTGGATCAGACACGGACAGGCTATCCAGCCACATCTGCATTTTTAGATAAACAGTGACTAACTTGGGGGTGTCGGTTATGTGTTTTCATAAGACGCAGTTGCACTAAGAATTATCTCCTGATCCGAAGTGAAAATTCAACGATGCATCCATCCTTTTGTCATCAGCTAATGGTGGCATCTGAAATCACGCTGGTATTAAATTCAACTCTCTTCATTCTGTCCAGTTAATAGTCACTGTTCCTTTGAGGCTGGAACTGACACAGATGGCACACAGCGAAATAACAGCATTCCTGGGAGGCTCCTTGGGCACACCCCACAGACAGGGCTAACTTCTCCCCCCTGGCAAAAGCCACATTCCTTCAAATCCAGCAGCAGCTCTCCAGGAGCAAGGCTGGGCTGCCTATTCCCACCAGGGCAGTGATACCACACACACACACACACACACACACACACACACACACAAACACACAAACCCAACAAAAAAAACAAAGAACTACCTTCCTAAAGACGCATCACCCTACACAAATACAGCAGGGGCTGGCCCTGTCACTGTATTTGCTCACCTTCTGAGCCCAGGACTTACTGTTCTTTTCTGGTTTCCTTATTGACCTTTTTTATTTTATTTTTTTGCTGTTGCTTTTTACACACTCCTTCCTGAAACTTAAGAAACAAAGTCTGCAGGGCAGCCACGGCTCTCTGCACAAACTACACAGTTCCTCAGGTGGCGTGGGGGAGAAGGGGCTCCTTACAATGCAACACTACTTTCACGTAGGCCAACTTTCTCCCAGGGTGTCATGGGAAGCTGGATGCCGAAAGCCAAGGGCCCAAATGAGCCTAGCAACCAGAGGCCTGGCCACTCAGTCCCTAGAAGCTGTGGCTCTAGAACCTTAACAGTTAACATCTTGTTGGCCCCTCTGGGACTAATAGCCAATGCATGGCTTCATCTAACCAGAGACCAGAGCAACTAGGTGGTGTCTGTTCTGACCAGGGGAACCAGAGACGATCCAGGAGAGAATGGAAGACAATGAAAGAACAAAAGTCAAATTAAAAACAAAACAAAAAGGCTGAGCCCCGGTGGCGTAGTGGTTGTGCGTGGGACTGCAGCCCACAGGGTTGGCGGTTCAAATCCAGCAGCAGCTCTCCAGGAGCGAGGCTGGGCTTGCTACTCCCACCAGGACAGTGATGCTCCCCCCCCCCCCCAACACAAACACACATACCAGGCCTATCCTCTGCTAACTCCTGCAGCTATGGCTCTAAGACAACCTTGGATATGGAGCTGATTCTATTTCCAAGCCCCCTTGGGCCTGAGAATGGCTGATAAAATCAGGGGGGAGCTGATGAAACAGCTGGCCTGGGTTCCCTTCTTCCTCATCTCCCAAAGCTTTCTCTGAAATCCCTCCACCCATCTATCCCCCCTTGGCAACCTCGCTCAGGTCAAGCTACTGGGTGACTCTACCTCCTGCCCCACGATGCAGGTGGGTTCCCTCCTACCTGGGCTCTGAGCCCCGCCTCCCACTAGGGAACCACTGCCAATGACTTCATGGAGCTGACTCGATGTGATAAGGTGTCGGTGAGTGGATTCCCATCCGCAGGGAGCCTGTGCACACAGAAGGAAACACTGCCCGGCCTGGGCCCTCCCCACCATTGTCCTGAAGCCTGAGCCCATGGCTAGAGCCTCTGTGTCCCTTTTGTCTACAGACTTCCTCTTTGATTGCTGCCCCTTTACTTCACCACGCATGACGTCCTCCTCCAGCGACTGGTTCCTCCCGACAACATGGCCCACATAGGTGAGACAAAGCCTTGCCCGCCTTGCCTCTACGGAGCGCCCTGGCTGTACTTCTTCCAGGATGGATTGGTTGGTTCTTTGGGCAGTCCCTGGCACTCTAGTCTTTGCCAGCACTGGCATTCCAATGCATCGGGTTTGCTTCGGTCTTCCTGATTCAGTGCCCAACTTCCATGGGTGGATGAGGTAATTCAAGATACCGTGGCTTGGGTCAGACCCACCTTCGTCCTGAAAGCAATCTCCTCGCTTTCCAACGTGGCCCTACAATGGGTTTCTGGGCCTGTGAAGCTTCACAGGAGCTAAAAGCTTCGTCTTTTCATTTTTATTTTTCCTATAGAGCAACTGGTAGCTTTGAACTGCTAACCTTTTCCACTGAGAAACCCACTGTGTCACTGGGGTTCCCGATAGTGGACGGTGATAACTTCCGAGGACTAGAAAATGCCATTGTCAAGGGGTGGTCGCCCATGACCTCTCAGTGGCACCTGACATGCCCTCCTGGACATTTGCCCTTTACCCTCTGGGCCCTCCCTTTCCCAGGTCCTCTCAAGTTCCGTGACTTGAGACTCTCGCTTTAAATGTTTACTCTTTCTGTGTTTGCTTGTCACTTCCGATGGCTCTCCCAGTATATGGAGGCCCTCACGCCTGCCTCTTCAGCCCATTTCTTCCTTTTGCCTTCCCCATCGCTTACAACCCCCAGGGAGGCCAGGAGATCAGGAAGCCCTATAATCCCCACTTTAAAGAGGACAGGATGCTAGGAGTGGAGCCCAGGGTCCTGATGTAACGGTGATGGTGCTGTTTTGTTCAGTGGGGAAATCTTTGGCGAGCTTGATGACGAAGGCTTTGGCAAGAGAAGGGCCTGCTATGCCAACGGTACCTTCTGGATTACAGGACCTGAATTCTCTCTGGGAAAGACGCCCCACATGCAAGGAATCTGGCGGTCCAGCCCAAGCCACCTGAGAGGTCAGACCTACACACATGGAGCAGTGATGCTGGACACAGGGGGAAGGATGGAAGACAGCCCCGGGAAACACCATGCGCCCCGAGCCCACTACGTACCAGAGAGGATGGTCACCTGGAACCCCATGTTTTGTACGGCAACTCTGAGCTCTTCTGGGTTCTGCAGAGCAGGGTCAAAGAGGATGCTGCCAGTCCCTTCTGCCAGGGAAACAGATACCTGCTGCACACCTTCCCTCTGGGCGAGGACACCTTCGATCGACTGGACGCAGGACGTGCACGTCATGCCTGCAATGGCCAGCGTCACCTTGCTGGGTGCTCTGGGCTCCTTGCTCCGCTGGGAGCAGCCAGAGGCCCGGCGCTGGGCAGGTCCGGCCCCTGGCAGGCACTCGGTCCCACTCCCTGCTGAGCCCCTGGGAAGAGAAACTTGGAAGTTCCCCGGGGGAAGAGCTTCGATGGCCTTCCGGAGGGTCTCGGGGGAGATGCGAGAAGGGTCCAGGTGCACTCGGGCTATTCCATCCTCCAGGGACACGTGGACCCCGTGGACCCCAGGAAGCTGGCCTACGCTGCTTTCGATGTTGGAGACACAAGACTGACACCGCATCCCCTCTACCCTCAGCTGCAGGGCGACGCCGGGGCTTCCCGGGTCCTCCGGACCGCGGGGACTCTGGGGCGCAGGAGCTGCAGGCCTCTCTGGGTTGGTGCTCTGCAAACGGCCGATGTCGATCAGGCCCAGGCTCAGGGGCGCTGCCTTGTTCTTGATGGTGGCTTCGAATCCCATGTCGCTGACCTGGTCCCTGAGGTCCTCTGGCTGAATAAGGTAAGGCCGGTAGGTGATGATGGCCTCCTGGTGGCCCAGGGACACTCGGGCACGCACCACGCCCTGCAGTTTCCCCAGTTTGTCCTCGATGGAGCTGACGCAGGACTGACAGGTCATGCCTTCCACGCGAAGCTTGACCAGGGCCTCCCCCGCGGGGGAGGGCCTGGGGGACCCGGGGGCGGCCTTCCCTTCGGCCACACTGGCCTCGAAGCCCATGTCCTCAATGAGGCGGCAGACCTGCTGCAGGCGGACGGCCGAGGGCCTGTACCGCACGGTGGCCTTGCCCTGTTCCAGGGAGACCGTGGCGCTCAGGATGCCCTCCCCGCCGGACAAAGTGCTCTCGATGGTCTCGGCGCAAGACTGGCATGTCATGCCCACAATGTGGACCGTGCTGGTGGCCACGGTGTTCCCACTGCCTTCGTAGCCCGCGTTGTCATAGGCGAAATCCTGCTTCATGGCACCGGCGGGCACAGACCGTTGAGATGAGAGCTAAAAGGAAAAGAAATCACAGTTTGGGTCCAGAACACGATTTCTTTCTTTTTTTTTTTTTTTTTTAAATTACCTCCCACCAGCCTGGGCGGTCTCTTACCGGAACATGAGAAACAATGTCACGGAAGCTAAACAGACCAAGAGCCCAGGTCCACAACCCACAGAGGTAGCAGGCTGGCTGACCTACAGACGTGGGGATTCTACGTCTTCCACCGAGCTGAAGAGGAAGGAAACCCTACAGATTTTTTTTCAGCACCATCTCCGTGTCAGACGGAGAGTCCGGCGTCACCTCAAACTGGGTGCTCCTTCTGGTCTGAAAATTACGGTACTGACTGGGCCGCAAACAGCCATGTCAGCAGTCTGAACCCATGATGATCGATTTCTGCTCCTGTAGACATTCCTGTCCAGTTCTACATGCTGCCCTGCGGGGTGGCTGAGTTAGAATCGACTTGAAGGCCGTTGAGTTTGTCTGTTTGCTTGTCTCTATGATGCGAACCTATCACCGTACGCCCAGCTTAATGGCAGGCTGGTTTTCTGGTGAAGGGGTGGGGGCTTCTGTGGGACACAGAACACAGCAGGGCAGGCGGAGTGGGGAGGCAGAGAGGAGCGCCAGGCGCCCACCGTGAGAAGGCATGGGTGTTGTAAGAGGGTTCCTCCCTCCTCGTCTCCAGAACACCTGATGCTTGACGCTCCCTTGCTTGGTCCTTTGCAGGAAAAAGACGAGGTACAGAGAGATACAGTCTCGGGAACCCATGGGGGTGGTTCTTCTTGCCTCGAGGCCAGTGAGTTTGGGTCCTTGGAGAGAAAAGTGTGGAAGACCGGCTGAGAGGCAAACACCCAGAACAGATACCTTAGCTGGGTCTCCTTCTCTTAGCAGTGGGTCCCCCATGCTCAACCAGAGGCACCTGGTGGAGCTGTGCGTCACACACTGGGCTGCCGACCACAAGGTGGGTGCCTCAAACTCACAGCAGCTGCTAGGGGGGAAGATGAGGCTATCTGCTCAACACGAGTCACAGCGTCGGGGAGCCACGTGCCTTGTCCTGCAGGGCTGCTGTGAGTGCCCACCATCTCCCTGGCAGTGGGGTTTAGCCCTGGGGTGCCTGTTCCACGTGCACCCCCTGCCCTCTAGAACCTGTCAGGTTGGGATCTACTCATGGACCACGATACTGGTGCAAAAAGGTCTGGAAGCACACTCCCAGGGGAAGGGGAAAACAGGCCCGAGGAGCTGGGCTGTGGAAGGCAGGCGGGGAGGAGCTGGCAGTCCAGGAAACTGAGATAAGAAGGAACTTCCCAGTGCCCGAGGGCCACGTCTTTGCAGTGGAGTGACCCAGGCAGCTCCTGGCTGTAGCTCAAGGCTTCTGTGTCCCTGGAGAGGCTGCCAACCTAGGAAGAGCCCCTAGGGGGCGCAGCGGTATAGCGCTGCTGGCTACTTCAGTGAAAAAGGCTTTTGTTTGGGAACCCCGGAGGGGGAGAGTTCTACTCTGGCCCAGAGTGGTTGCTGTGAATTGCAATCCACTCAAGGGCCAGCGGAGAAAGATGAGGCTTTCAAGATGTCCCTGAAGACTTACAACCTGGGAAACCCTGGCCCTGCAGTGTTGCCTGAGTCGACTCCAGAACAGGGTTCCAACTTTGCTTGCAGGACAGCTGAATGGTCCCCAGCGTGACTTGACTTCCCTGCTCACTGGAGGCTGACACTGGCCATCAAAGTCATCAGACGCTCTCACAGCCGATGCAATATTTTAAAGAAAGACTCTCAAGCATTTCCCTCTCCACTCCCCTATTATTATTTTTTTTTTTGGGGGGGTGGGGGAATTGGCATCACTGCCCTCTAATGGTGAGAGTAGGAGGCCCAGCCTTGCTGCTGCATTTGAACCTCCAACCCAGTGGGGCGCAGTCCCGCGCACAACCACTATGCCACCGGGGCTCAGCCCCACTCTCCAATATTTTGCTATCTTAAAACACCCAGCTAAAGAATCACCCGGACAGTGACACGGCAAAAATGGATTACCCCCCCCCCCAAAGATTAAATGGAATAGAAACAAAATTAAAATTAATCAACTGCTTTGAAAAGCCAAGGGGTTGAAACTCACTGAGATCTTATCTACCATCTCACAGGAGCCTTCCCACCCCCAAGAAAAACACACCCTAATCTCTGCTCTGAGTAAAATCCACCCAACGTGGCAGCCATGATTCAAGTGTCCTGTTAAAATGGACGGGAAAAAGCTTCCCCATGGGTCTTTGGAATTTTCCACAAGCCCAGTACCCCAAGCAACCTTTTTCCTGTTTCAAAATTAGAGGCCTCCGCGCATAAAAATCAGAGCAAGAGGGGCAAAAAGAGTTACTGATACCAAGGGTTCAAGCAGAAAGATGTTTTGGAAATGACAATGGCAACATATGTCCAAATGCCCTTGATACAGATGATTTATGAATTATCAGAGCTGTAAGAGTCTCCGATAGAATGATTTTTTTTTTTAAAGGCACAGTCTTTAAACACTCAAGAGAATTTCTACTTCCGATGTTCAAGTGCCACAGGACTTCAACAATGTGAGCTTGGCCTATTTCAGACAGCTGCTTTCATCAGCGGACATCAAAACGTCTTTAAAAGGGCAAAGAACGTTTCAAAACTTCCCTTTGTATCAAAGGAGTAGCAAGCCTTCAGACACACTTGGGCGGTGGGGTTGCCGGGCTGGGCGCATTCAGCTGAGCACCAGACCCCTGCCACACTGCTGCGGGGAGGCCCCGCTGTGGCAGGCATTCTACTGCCCCAACTTGAACACGAACTGACCTAAGTGGACAGAAAAACGAACTTGGCTTTAAGAAGGGCAGCTTCGCTTGGGTGTCCCATGGAGAGGTGGCCAAAAATCAAGGGCAGACACACTTTTCTTTCAAGGCCGGAGGGGAACCCCACGTCTGTGTGGCTCCTGATTCTTGGGAAAGGCCGGCTTTCCGGAGCTCTTAAGACAGGGAAAGACGTAGCCTGTCCCCCTGCCCCCCACTCCAAGTTCACCTTGGCCCAGGTGGCTTAAGTTCCCTGCCCTCCCACCCTACTAACTCCGCCGCCAGCCACTGAGCTCGCTGGCTCTCGCACCGACCTGATCGCGAAGGCTCTCCTGGGTTCCAGCCGAGCCCTTCTGGAAGGGGGAAGAGGCCGCGCCTGGGGCCCCAGGGCGGCTCCGGGAGGACCTCCGCTTGTGGGCCGCCAGCAGGGTCACCCGCGGGTGGCTCAGCGTGGCCAGGGCGGACTGCTCAGGGCCCGGGCTCCGGGCTGTGTCCATCGTGGAGTCCCCGCGGGCTGTCCCGCCTCGGCCAGCCGACGAAGGGCTTCCTCCGCTCGCGGGGGGCTGGGACGGGGAGCGCCGGCCCGGGTCTCCTCTCGCGGGGGCGGGCTGGCTGCGGGCTGCAGGCTCCGGATGGGCACGAGCTCAGCTGCGTCGGCACTGGGGCTCAGCGATTGGCATCGTCGCGCGCCGCGGCGCGGGCAGCTCGGCTCACCTGGGCGCGCGGCGCACGAGCCCGGAGCGCTCCCGGGCCCAGGCGGCCTCGCGTCCCGGTGCCTCGCGTCCCGGTGTCACCGGCTCCGGCGGGAAGGCGGCTTTGCCCTCTGGGCAGGCGCACGGCCACCACGCCTAGAAACCCAGCCCCGGGGCTGGCAAGTGGGGCCGCGGCTTGGCTCACCAGCCCGCTCCGGTTTTCCTGGAACTGGCTGCCGCTGCCGCCGCCGCTCCTCCGCGCGCCCTGCGCGGAGCTTTGGGTGCAGCCCGTATTTCCTAGGCAACGTGACTTGCATTTTCAAGCCGGTGCAGGAAAAGTTCCAGGTACCCTGCAGCTGCATGGCGGCACTCGCTGGCCCCCCGGGGTTTTTTATCTGTGGCAAGGCAGCCAGAGCCTAACAACCCCCCCCCCACCCTTACCCCTCTCTCAAACTCTCCTCCCCTTCCCCCCAAATGATTCTGGCTTCTACCTGCTGCTCTAAATGAGGATTAAGCAAAAGTGGCACATACTGCCCGGGGAGTAATCCTGGCAGTCAGTCACTCACTGGGTCAGGCGGGAGGAGGCCTCCCTTCCCACCTTCCACCCCACCTGTTCGGGAGAATCAGAAAGGTGACCTCATCCCCACCAGGAAAGGAAGAGTTCTGAGGGCCCCAGGACAGCTACAAGGGTCTGTGGGGACTACCCTGCACCCTGAACCAAGCTGCCCCTCCCATTCGATCCTCCCTGTGGAATGGGGAGTTACCAGGGATGGTAAAAACCATGAATGCAACCATCTGCCCCTCCCTGGCCTTCCACGATGTCTCTCCCACTCCCCTAAAACTGCCCCCAGGTACTCTGGTCCCAAGAGAATAGTTCCTTTTGAAGGGCAGGTGGCAGCCTCCCTGATGGCCCCTTTGCCCTAGACCCCTTCCTGTTTTACTGTGGGGAAGTGAATGGGGACTTTTGTGCTCCCAGGGGCTCAGAGCGGCTCCTTCCTCAAGTGAAATAGTGCTGTGGGCTGGCTTCTTATTGCATCCGTGGGACCTGCCCTCCATTGATTTCCAAGACATGCCATTCAAGCCAGTGACATGGCCAAGGAAGGGGCATACTTGGGCCCCAACCCCAGGCTGGGCAGCCCTGGGAGGGCAGCCCTTCCCCAGAAGTCCAGCACTACTGGCCTGGGGCTACCGAGTCGACCTGGGAGGCGAGCCTGGTCACCACTCAGTGACTGCTTCCTCTTGGCGAGTCCCTGCGTGCTGGCCTATCTCTGGCCAAGCCAGGCTTCCAGTCACATTTCCTGGGGGGGATCCCAGCAAGCGCTCAGCTGACCATGCC
>PVJH01028968.1:0-26646 GCA_004026705.1 Nesogale talazaci | reverse complement strand
ATGGGGCGTGCACGCGCGTGAAGCAATGGTTGGCCTTCCTTGAGTACCCACGGTGTGTGGGCACTGTGCCTGGGCTGACTTAACCTGCTCAGCACTTTCCTCTAGAGGAGGCCCCCCCTCCCAACTTAGCCCCATGCTAGAAATAGAAACATCAAGTCCGCCCACAGTCACACAGACAGGAAGAGGTTTATAAACCATGCGGGCACCTGGTCTATCTCGCTGCAAATTAAAGTGCACATACACACACATACATACATGTTCATGTGCTCACGTGTGCCTGCACACAGGCACGCACACGCGGTCCCACATACCTGCACCCTCAGACACACTTCCCCACGCTGGTGCACACGCACGTGCACGCTCACACGCGCCGCCTGAGCTCATGCTATGACATTCAGCCAGAGACATCTGCAAGCTCACACACATTCCCACGCTCGTTGCTCACACCCCTCCCCCCTGCCTGTCTGAAAGCACAAGCAAGGCCGCACCCCCTACTCCACCCCCTACCGCCCCACCCCTCCTTAAACACTAACCACTCAGAGCCTGGACTCTGCACTCTGCCGGGGAGACCTCTGGCCCAACACATCAGGAGAAAGCATGGTTTTCAAAGTCTTTCAAAGACACCCCACATTCTGCTGAACCCCACTGCACTGAGCTGCCCTGTGCCTGGGGCGCCCCACAGGGTCCATCCAGAAGCACCCAGCGGGGTCTTCAGCACTGCCCAGCAGAGGACAGGGAGCGTGTCCCCGCCCGCCGCAGCTCCCTTCACCAGGTTTCCCTCACCTTGAACTCTTTCTCCGCCCCCGTGAGGTCACGGTTGCCATGGAGATGATGGGCAAAGGCAGGCTTGGGTTTCTGGTCCCTGGACCTCCTTCCTTTCTGGTTTTGGATTTCAAAGTGAGGGCAGCACACACTTTCCCCACGAGGCTGGAGGGGGCTGGCCTCGGGGAGGACGGCCTGCCAACTCCCATCCACAGAAAGGTGTGCACGGCCACGTCTCGTGGCCTTGGGTCTCAACCGAAAACCAAACTCGCCACCGAGTCAATTTTGATCGTCACGACCCTCTAAAGATGGAGCAGAACTGATCCCCTTCCCCCCGGGGGAGGGGTCCGAAGCTGTTCATCAGTCCTTATGGGAGCAGACAGCCATGGACGCACACGGACCCTGCGGCCATGCACCACCCCACCAGGGTGGCAGTTCGGCACGTTCAGTAAGCCCTAGACAACGCCGAGTGGTTGCTTCTCAGGGAAACAGGGGCTCGGTTCCCATAAGCTTGTGGTCATGGTCTCTCCCACCCATGCAAAGGATAACCTTGTTTCACGTGCGTCTCTGCTGCAAACACCTTATTGACTAGGCAGGGACCTCGGTGGGTCCCTGGTAGAACTCTCGCCTTCCACACGGGAGGTTTACTCGCTTCAGGTGTAGTCACCACCTGCTCCTGGTAGAAGCTTGCGCGTCGCTGCGAGGCTGAACGGTTTCAGCACAGCTTCCTGACTAGGGTGGACTAGAGAGAAAGGGCTGGCGACCTATCAGCCAATGAAATCAGACCGTGAAAAACCCACCAATCGTTGCCATCGGTCCAATCCACAACTGGTCGTGCGGTTGGCGTAGGCAGGAAAGGGCAGCGTCCGGTGATTTTGAGGAATTGCCACGGTGTTTTCCACCCCGCAATAAACCTGGCTTCTGACCGCTCCACATCTTTGACACTTGTTTCTTTCTCTGTCTCTCATTTTCTCCCTTCCTTTTCTCTCTTCCTTCCCTCCCTCCTTCCTTTCCAAAATAACCTCTGCATCTTGAAGGCGGGTTGGTACCTAGCTTTCATCCAGTATTTAAGAAGTAGTTCAAGGCATAGAAGAGTGCTCCTGGAATATACCATTACATGGAATAGGGCAGGGGGGGAAACCCAACCACCTCAAAACCCACATGCCACACGATCTCATTTATGTCAGTGGTCAGTGGCCACGTGACAGCAGTTCATGTCAAGAGTTGCCACACTGAATAATTCCTGTAGATTCATGAACATTGAGGTCCCAATGAGAAGGGCTGGGAGTCAGGCCTGAGAGACCCTCACCGACACACACACACTCCCCCTAGGGTACCGCAAAGTCCTGATCCTCCCGCCAAGGTGGCCCCTAGCCACACAGGGATCCTGAACCCACGACAGGTGCTTGGGTCCAAGTGACTGGTGGAGATGCACCAGGATTTGAAGACTTGGCATGAAGAAGAAGATACAACACCTCCATGCCAGTCATGATTACACACAAACCACAAAAGATTTTAGTTGGGAAATGGCTAGATTGGACTGAATTACGGAAATGATGATCATCCTGTCATGTGGTTTATTATCAAATTTCAGACTTGGGGCTGAGAGGGCTGGGAAAAAATGAGGAGCTGATACCAAGGGCTCAATTAGAAAGCAAATGTCTTGAGAATGACAGTGGCAACAAATGTACAAATCTGCTTGACACAATGGATGGATGTCCGGATTGTGATAAGAGTTGTACGAGCCCCCAATAAGATGATTCTAAAAAGAAAATTTAGGCAGGGGAGTCACGGGGAGGAGACAGTCAAGGCACAGCTAGGCAGTGATGATGCATACAAGTTTCCTCTGGTTCCTGAAACCTTCCCTCCACCCCCCAACCATCATGGTCCCAACTCTACCTTACAAATCCAGATGGACTGGAGAAGGTACACTATACTAGAAGGTACACTATACTAGAGGGGAGCTGGAGATATGGGGAAACCAAGATGGATGAGCCCCTTTGGGGCCAGTGGTTAGATTGAAGATGCTGGAAGGGTAGAGAGAAGGTGGGGTAGAGAGACAGAACCAACTGCAAGGATATACACATAAGCTCCTATTTGAAGGACGGGCATCAAAGGAGTGAGTTGGGGGAGAGGTCAGGCAGTGGCAATGTAAGCTATGACAGAACGATAACAATGTATAAAGTATTGAGGGTTGGTGGGGAGGAGAGAGCAGGGGATGAGGGGAAGGGATGGAAAAGTCGATACTAGGGGCTTAAGGAAAAAGGTGGACGATTGGAGAATGATAATAGAGGTGGACATGTGAGGGTGCTTGACACAGTATGTTTATTTGTTTTGTGAAAAACGATGTATGAGCCCCCAGTAAAATGATTTTTTTTTAAAAAAAAAGAAAGAAAATTTAGGATTACACAGAGGGTTTACATATGACTGGGGTGGACCTATTGAAATCAGCCATTCAGGCACTGGGACTAGATCCCAAGGGCGTATGGCAAGCATACAAAGATGACATGGTTCCTGGGTGGCATAACGGTTTGCCTTGACCACAAACATTAAGGTTGGTGGTTCAAATCCATCCAGCAGGACGCGGAACAAAGACCTGGTGACCTACTTGCGGAAAGATCAAAGCCAAGAGAGGCCAGGAGGAGTTCACTGAGGGGCTGCAGCGGCTGCGGATCAGTTGCAAAGATGAGCAGACAAGACTAACCGCTGCTGCTACCTGTCTACAATCATGAAAACTGGGGTGCCGAGGGGTAGGATGGGGAATGTTGAACCATGAAAAACTGGCTAAAGAAATCCTGCTGCTTCCTGAAGATGGCTTATGACACAGTTTTAGTCAAGTATTTTTTTGGGGGGGGGGCATCACTGCTTTCCGGTGGTGGGAGTAGGAGGCCCTGCCCCACTGCTGGAATTGAACCTCCGTCCCAATGGGCCGCAGTCCCGCGCACAACCACTACGCCACCGGGGCTCAGCCCCTTTAGTCAAGTATTTTAAAAATGTATCAAGGCATAGAAAACTGCCCGTGGCAGACCATTCATCGGGGATGAGGTGGGGGGTACAACCCATAGGCTATGAGAGCTCTTTATGTAATAATTCATATTGTATGTGTGTGCCTAAGGGTTAAAAAAAAAAAAAGGTTTGTAACAAAGTCTTAACAGCAAATTGCCGCAGAATAGAATCCCTGGGTATTTCTCTCCCTCTTTCCCTCCTCAAACTCCAATTGGCTCCTAGCTTTTCCTGCGATTGGCAGGGATGGCCACCTGATGTCCACGTTGGGCTTTTTCTTTGCCAGGTGCTCACGCCCCACCCCTTCCTTTCTGGTGGGCTGTTATTTTGGTTTGTATTTTCCTGTAGGCTAAAAAATTAGCAGAGCAAGTCTATGAAAATCTCTGATAGGAGAAGGCATGGCGGGCCAAAAAAGTATCACACACGTGACTTGTGTGAAAACCCATCACTTGCTTAACGATATGTGAGTTAAGATGTTTCCTCCTTGTGAATCAATCATATGAACTCTGACATAAATGATCGTGTGGCCTGTGGGTTTTGAGGTTGCTGGCTTTTCCCCCTGCCCTGTTCCATGTAATGGTATATACCAGGGGCACTTTTCTATGCCTTGAACTATTTCGTAAATGCTGGATGAAAGCTAGGTACCAACCCGTCTTCAAGATACAGAGGTTATTTTGGAAGGGAGGGAGGGAGGGAAGGAAGAGAGAAAGGGAAGGGAGGAAATGAGAGACAGAGAAAGAAACAAGTGTTGTCAAAGATGTGGAGCGATCGGAAGTCAGGTTTATCGCGGGGTGGGAAATACCGTGCCAATTCCTTGAAAACACCAGACTGACCATAGGGCCCACATCTCCATTCCTCGGTCTTCTAAAAATAATGAAAAGCACACCGATAACCATGAGCAGCCTTCGTCACAGCTGCCAGAAACCAGAAACCACCAACATCCATCCTGCAGGAGATGCGGTCGGTCCACCCGGCGGAATAGGATCCAGCTATAAAAAGAACGCCTGCGGGGTTCCAGGCCGCAGCGGGGCTGGATCCTGCACGTGTTACCAGTGACACAGCCAGTCGCAAAAGGTCACATACTCCATGATCCCATGGATGCGACACCCACCCCAGAGACACAAAGTTGATGTATGAAGGCCCTGGGGGGTGTGCGATGAAGGGATGCTGGAGGCATGACGGGTTAGACAGGAGGCTGCCAGCAGCGAGTGGGCAGGACTTTGAAACCACTACTCCTTCCTTCCTACGGGGAGGAAGATAAGTCTGCCTGCTCCCGTCAAGTCTGACAGCCTCGGAAACCCACAGGGGCAGTTTTTCTGCTCAGCCCTAGGGACTGCTATACATCTGGATGGACACGATGCCAGGCAGGGGTTTTGCTTGGGCTTGGGAACATGGGAAGCAGCTGATTCATAGGTAGGAGATTTCCTTTGGGTCGGGGTGGGAAGCTCTAGAATCGGAGAGAGGTGACGGTGCCATGCCACTGGGCCACATGTTGCATAAAAAGTTAACGTGGCCTATTTGAGGCAATGTGTTTCTTGTTTTCAGATCATTTGGGGGGCGGGGGGTTCTTACAGCTCCTCTGGCATTCCATCCATCAATTGTATCAAACACATTTGTATGTGTGTCACCATCACCATTTCCAAAACATTCTCCTCTTTTTACCCCTCCTTCCCCAACCCTCCCACCCTCATGAATCCTCGATTGATTGTTATTGTTATTATTGATATATTGTTATTATTTCGTATCATACACTGTCTATTGTCTTCCTTCACCCACGTTTCTGTTACTCGTCCCCTTCAGGCGAGAGGCTATATATCCAACCTGTGATGGAGTCCCCCTTTCTCCCCCTTCTCCTTAGCCATGTGTGTTCTTACTGAGCGTGGAACCGACACAGCCCGCTTGCAGATGCACACGCTTAGCACAGAGGCAGGTGGAAGAGAAGGGGCCTTCTGCAACCGTCACTCTGCCCCTAAAGCCTTAACCCGGCCACCCCCTTCTCTCCCCTACCCCCCTCCCTTGCAGCCGGCTCTGGCTCTGGAGGGAAGTGGCGCCTTGTTGAATGCCCCCTGGGGATACAGCCAAAGCAATGACTAATGCCAGCCTCCTCCGGGGGCAGGGACGGACGGGCCTGGTGCACCTCACAGGGACCGTGACAAGCAGGGGCCACCCTCTCATGCCCGGTGCCCACAAGACACCCCATGCTGCCTGAAGCCCAGCTTCTCCGCTCCTCCCTCCCACCTCCCTCAACGCTCTGGGTTCAGAGAACAGGCCTGGCCACTGGGATTTTCAAAGGGATCAGGGGCTCCCCTGGGCACTGGCCTTTAAGAAGGACGCTCCCAAGTGGAGGGCTAGTCGCCTAAGCAAGAACAGGTGACATCAAGACCCACTGCTGCCGCCTAGCCAACGTGTTCTTGTGCCAACCATGACACACTCTGGGTAGTCCCCACTGGCCAGAGCTGTGCCAGGCTCACACCGGCACGGGCACCTACTTAGGCTTACCTTGAGGACCTGGGGTCTTGGCAGGGCAAAGGGTGGTCCTTGTGCAACCTGCGACCCCCTCTATGGCCCCCAGCAGACCTGGGTGCTCAGGACGGGATGTGCGTGTAGACGATTCCCTTTTGCCGGCCTGGCTCAACCTGAGCAGGGGTCGTGGCAGTTGGGCGCCCATGCCAACCTTCCCAGGTAAGCATGTGCATTGGGCGGCACCAGGCCAAGCACATCGCTACCTGTTCTGGGCAACTCGGGATTAGGTGGCAGTCACCTAACGGTGTCAATTTGAGGATTCAGAGCGTGGGGGGAGAGTCTAGCCTGTCCATCTGAAGATAGTCAATGAGACCTCTGTGTGGGCACGACCTTCTCCTCTGAGAATTCTGGGAAATGTGGTCCTTCTTCTTGAAGGCAGGAGACACGATCTCACTCCCTCCCTTGGAGACACTTGACTGACAAGGCTCATTCCCTGCGAGACATCCCTGAGGAGAAGCCACATAGCGCTACCCTAGTGCCCTGAGTCCGACAGGCGACATGGATGCAACCAGACCTCTGAAGCCGGAGAGGCCACAGAGACACTCCTGCCAGCGCTGAGATGCTTCCACCACCACTGACTTTGCACTCACTGGCCTGTATCTTCCTGCAATCCCTTTGTAGATTGCTGTCAGACATATGGGCTAATACCGGCCTTATGACCTTGGACTGGACTGAGTCGGGATGTTTTCTTAATGGACTGTTGCTCTTGGCTATACAACTTTCCGAGACACATATGCGTGTCTCTGAATTTGTTTCTCTGGGCTACCGGAACTAACACAACCAGCCTTCTCCTGGGGCACACCACAGGGGTCCCTCCAGGGTGTGACTCCACTCACACCCACTACTGAAGCCCTCTCTGCTCTCTCCCCTCCACCTCTGGGAGGTGTCATTCCATCCAGAGCCCACGTCCGCTCCAGCTATTGGGTGGACGCACTGCCAATCTGTCCACCACCTCACTAGCTGTGTTTTTCTGCCCCAAGACACAGCTTCCAGGTCTCAGAGCTGGCACCGATTTCCAAGTGGGCGAGTGTGACTCTAGAAACCACCGAGGGTGAGCTCTGCTAGTCTCTGCCCACCTGCCCGCAGTCCCCCTGCTCCTTGCCATTGGCCTTCAGCACGGACTCTAACTCCCATGTGTACCAAGCAGGCACTCAGAGGCAGGAAAATCACATTCGTTGCCACTTCATGACTGTCATTTTGCTCCTGCTGTGCATCAGGCGACCCCAGTGGATGGGGTCTTCGACCCCCAAAGGGGTCATGACCCATAGGTTTGAGAACCGCTGATTTAGAGGCTCGGCAAAACCAAGCCACGCCCTCAATGGCTACAGCCACTGGGGACACGGGCTCATCTGGACGACTCTCTTGAGGATGGCGAGGTCCAACGGGCCACACTTCCTCCTGTTACATGTGAGGGGGGCCATCAATCGGAGAAGACTTTACAACACCTGGCAACCAATCGGAGCCGAGTCTGCAACAACGAGCAACCAATCAGTGTTGGGTCTGCAACAATGAGCAACCAATCAGCGCAAAGGCCACAGCTAACAGCCAATCAGGGTCGTATCTACAACTAGGGACAACCACGCCGGCGGGGGGGTGGGTCAAACGCACTCCAGTATCTAGAGAAGCAACATGGATGTGTGCGTATCAGCTAGGGAGGTAGCAGGCAAGAGAGAGAAGGGATAGGCTTTCCTGAGAAATCAATCCTCTAACCCGGTAGACTGACCACGCACACACGATGAAGCAACTCTGCAGTATAGAAATTAAGAAGTTGGCGGAGCCCCGGTGGCGTAGTGGTTGTGCGCGGGACTGCGGCCCACTGGGACGGAGGTTCAATTCCAGCAGTGGGGCTGGACCTCCTACTCCCACCACCGGAGAGCAGTGATGCCAAAAAGAAATTAAGAAATTATACGAATCGAGGAAATGAGTTAAACATGTTCCCAAACCAGTGAGATCCCAGAAAGTTCACATGACATGCCAACGTGTTTTACATGCTGCGTCTCTAACCCAGAACACACAGGACTCATACAGCTGGGGCAGACATAGGAGGGGCAGGCCAATGAAAGATGAACTGGTGGTCCAGCCGTAACCACACAAGCACAGGCCCCACCTGGGGAACATCAGCACACCCAATAGGAGGAAACCGAAGAAGGTGAAATATAACAGAGACTGCTACATTGTATGCCTCAGATTATTATGAACAAAATAATTTCAGTACATTATGGCAAACCAGTGGAGATCCGGTGGTGTTGGGTACTTGTTGGAATACTACCCGCAAGGTCAGTAGTTCCAAACCACCAGCCGCTCTAAAGGAGAAAGATGAGGCTTTCTACTCCTGAAAATGGTTAGTTTTGGGAACACTCCGGGGTAGTTCTATCCTGTCCTATAAGGTCTCACTGAGTCAGACTTAAGTTGGTGTCAGGGAGGGGTGACTGACAAGAGAGGTGAGTTTGAAAACAGTACCGAAGAAAGGTTTTGTTATTATTTATTTCCAAAATCTTGCCAGGTTTGAGATGTAAAATCATCTTAGTTTCAACTCATAATGACTCTGTTCCCAACTAATCAAAGATACCATGGCTTGGGTCAGGGACATCTTAATCGTCAAACGGATGCCCTCGCTCTTCAGCTCTTTAAAGCGGTCTCGTGTCGCAGATATAACCGATGCGATGAGTCGTTTGATCTCTTGGCCGCTGCTTTCTTCCACATCCAGAAAAAGCAGAAGCAGGATCCAGGCCTCACGCCGTACACCAGCTCAGGACCTCAGTGTGAAACCTGAAACCATGACGTTCTTAGAAATAAAGGGAGGAGCGAAGCTGCCAGCCGGGCTCGGAACAACAGATCATCAAACATAACAGCAAGCACAACCATAAAAGAGAAAACACATCTGAGGTAAATGGGAAACTCCACAAAAGTGAAAAGAGAAGCTACCAACGGGGAAAATATCTTTGAAAAACTTACAGTCAACACGAACCTAATATATATTAAATCTAATCCGGGGCCTACGCACACACTTTGACAATGTAACAAGTGACCAGAAAATAAATAACCTATTCAGAAAAATGGGCTAAGGGCTTGAACAGGCATTTCCGCAGAGAACATTCAAGAGGCCACTAAGCATCACCAAACACGTGACAAGACACTCAGCATCTTGACGAGATACCATTTCATACCATTTCACTCCTGCTGGGACGCCTAAGATCAAAACAGAGAACCACCAAGGTTGGCAAGCATGTGGGGGGGCCTTGGAATACCTCACTGCTGGGAAAGTGAAACAGGACAGCCATTGTGGAAAACTGAAAATAGACCTATCAAATTGTTGTCATTAGTAAGTGTTGTTGAGATTGTTATGACTCAGAGAATCCGCGTACACGACAGATTGAACACTGCCTGGCTCTGCGTCAGCCTCACACCTATTCCAATCTTTGAGTCCATGCCAGCCCATCCCACTGCGGGTCTTTGTCTTTCGCAGACACGACACACCAATGTTCATTGCAACACTACTCACAATAGTCCAAAGGCAGAAACCATTTAGGGGTCCACCAGCACTTAACCAGATAGGCTGAGCCCTGGTGGCGCAGTGGTTGTGTGGGGGACTGGGGCCCACAGGGTTGACATTTCAAATCCAGCAGCAGCTCTCCAGGAGCAAGGCTGGGCTTCCTACTCCCACCAGGGCAGTGATGCCACAAAAAAAAACAAGCCAAAAAAACCCCACCAAGATGAACACAATGTGGTCCACACAGTGAACCATCACTCAGCCAGCAGGAGAAATGAAATTTGTTTATTTATAGAAATGGAAGTCTAGAGATGGACTACAGAATGGTTGGAGCTATGTGAATTAAGTCAGTCACCAAAGGACAAATGTTCTGAACTCACCTATATAAAAAGATAAGGAAGTCAAAGGTAAGAAAACAGTTTATTATCCGTGATAACTACCAGAGGCAGAAGCAGAAAAGGGGACACCTTTCTTAAGCGCGGTTCAACAGTAATGGAAATATCACATTGACTAAAAGTAGAACTGCACGGCTGATGAATGTGCTCGCTGTCAATTAGTTATGGAGCTGTCAAAAGTTGTGCAATACAGCTGTCTTGCCCACAATGACAGAAGGAAAAATTGTAGCTGCTAAAGCTACGACCAAAATCCTCATGAGATTTGATTTCTTGGTGTGGAGGTCAGAGTTCTTGTTTGGGGGGGACATTTCGATTATAATTACATAGCCTAATAACCAGCTAAGGGCTTCGGTTCTACTTCTTAGAAGCATCTTGACAGCTTACAAACCGCCTTCCAAAGCTCTAGGCTCTCTCTATTCACCGAGAAAAGCAGAGAAGGCTGAGATCGGATTTAGACGAGAGAGGGAATGTATAGCTCATTGCTCCCGTGAACAACTGTTTCCTGAGACACAAGTCGAGAACCATTACTGAAAGTTAAAGATTCCATAGAAGAAAGCTGATCAAAAGCGAGGGGGTGCAGAGGACCAGAATGGAATTGCCAATTCTCAAGAACTCCAGGAAGGTTGTATGAACCCTTGAAATGATTGATGGGATGCTCTTTAAACCCGAAATCAAAATATTCCCTGAGACCTTCTTAAAACCAAATAGTTGAACTCAGGAAAAAAGTTCAGCTTTATGCATTATGCGTGAAAGAGCTACATGGAGTCAAATTTAACAAAAACAACTGGAAACATTAGGTAGACACCTTTGTGCACAGTGAATTTATGTTAGTAGGGGAGAAATAACACGAAGAGGGGGATGAGAATGGCGTTACAACTCAAAAAAATAGTTTATGTCACTACTATGAATTTGCTCTGAATATCCTCAACAATAGTTGTTTCCTAAAACAACCAACTTGTCAATACTAACAAGGTATCAAACTACAAAGTGCTGAGGAAAAATATCCATCAGACTTGAGTTTTATACCCAGCTAAGTGATCGTTCATATACAATGGCACTATGAAGGCATCTTCAGAGTTTATAACAACTCAGAACCTCATTGTAATGTCTATGAAAAAGTACAAAAAAGAAAAAGAAAGAAAGAGTACACTTCCTGGCCAGGCCTGACCCTCTAACCCCAGAGCCCAGGTTCCACGGTCTCTGGCCCCTGGATGGGGAGCAGCATTAAGATTCACATTCTGTTTGGCTCCTCCCTTCCTGTGTCACCCCTCCTCCCCCCCAAAAAGCTTTGGAGGGTTATAATTTGCAGTCACTCTCCCTCTTGGGTTGGCACTTGGGTCCTACTAAAGGGAACCCTCCACTCCTTTTCCAGTTCCACACCAAGTACCCCACTGCTGTAGGACCCCGTGTGCAATGGTAGGAGGGAGGGTTCTGGGGTGGTGTACTGGGATAAGCTGAGACACGCCCACCTCAGGCCCAGGTCCCAGCAGCTTCTAGGCTGACCTCACTCCATCCTGACCCCCCAGCATTCGAGGTCCCCCGCCCCCTGCAGTACCTTTCACAAGTCTTTATTCCCCAGAAATCCCTGGGCGGGGGAGGAGTTCTGTTGAGGGGGACCCAGGGAGAGGAAGGGACAGGATCTCTGAAATCCTTTATTCTTGTAGAAATAATATTAACAGTGGGAGAAAGGGGAAGGAGAAAACCAGACCATTATAACTGCGCGTGGTTTAATCCCCATTCAGACCCCAGTTTTTCTGTGCCCTGAATATTGTGGGCTTGAGAGTCCAAACAGGGGAACCGCTCCCCAGGGGGTCCTAGCCAGGCAGGCAGGGAAAGCCATCATCCTCCACCGCTTCTCTCGGAGCCCTTTGTTCCCTGGACACAAAGGTCCATTCCTGTCTCCCTTTCCAACAGGAACTCAGAAATGACAAAGATGGCTAACTAGGGGCTTTATTCGAAACAAAAATTTAAATTTAAAATATTGAAGAAAAAAGAAAAAGTACATTTAATTAAAGACAATGCTTTGAGAATGATGATGGCTACAAATGTGCTTGACACATATCATGGATGGATGCATGATGTTAAGAGTTGTATGAACCCCCAATAAAATGATTTTAAAAAAATAAAGTAAACTTAATTAAGAAAAAACCTTGGTGTAGTGGTTGTGCGAGGGGCTGTGGCCCACTGGAAGGAGGTTCAATTCCAGCTCCACAGGAGCAAAGGCTGGACCTCCTACTCCCACCACCGGAGAGCAGTGATGCCAAAAAATAACAACTGGGTGTGTCTTATGGTTAGGTGTGTCTTTTTTTTTGTGGGGGGGACATCACTGCCCTCTGGTGGGAGTGGGAGGCCCAGTCTTGCTCCTGGAGAGCTGCTGCTGGATTTGAACCACCAAGCCAGTGGGCTGCAGTCCTGCACTCAACCACTACGCCACTGGGGCTCAGTCCTCAGGGGTGTCTTATGGTCCAAAAAAACCCTGTCCGAAAACCCCCCCAACGGTATATCCTTAAGAGCAATTGCAAAAAATAGCTTATGCTTAAAATAAAAATGAAAACATGCTAATAACTGGAAGACTCAGAAGGAGAGAGGTGCTTTCTCTTCAGATTTACAGTTTGGGGAACTCAGAGGCTGTTCTACTCTGAGTCTGTAAGTTGGAATAGACTCGATAGCGTTGAGCTAGTTTTGAATAAGAATTATAGCCAGACTGCTCCTTGGGGGCTAAGGTGGTAAAACTTCATCTCACGGACGTTAAACATGTTATTAGGAAGATCAGTCCTGGGAAAGGACATCGTGCGTGGTAGAGGAAGAGTGACAAGGAAAGGCTGACATGAGCTGAATGGACACGGTGGACACCAGCAAGCTCCAACCTAGTAATCACTGTGAGGACAGCACAGGGCTGAGGGATTCTGTGCTACTAAACGTAGACGTGCTAGGAGTTGAACTGACTCGGTGGCATTTAACAAGATCATTGGCCCCAGGGCAGAGCCAGGGATCCAGGTTAAACTTGTCCCAGATGGCAGTCACATCAAAGATGGAGTGATTGACCTAGCAAAGAATTACAGAATGCCATCAGAAAGGAGAGAGAGGGCTGAGCCCCGGTGGCGTAGTGGTTGTGCGTGGGACTGCAGCCCACTGGGATGGAGGTTCCATTCCAGCTCACAGGAGCAAAGGCTGGGCCTCCTACTCCCACCACCAGAAGGCAGTGATGCCTAAAAAAAAAAAAAAGGAGATCGATATATGGTCTACACCCAGACAGGTCACACGAGCACGCTAACATGCATCAGGTGGGGACACAACAGTCACAGAGATCAGAGCATGAACCCACCGCCACAGCATTAATGCCAAGTCATCGTGACCCTGTAAGACAAGGTAGAACTCTCCCTTAGAGTTTCTGGGACTACAGGAGTCAAAAGTCCCATCTTTCTCCCTCAGGGCAGTTGGGGGTTTTGAACTGCTGACCTTGCAGGTTAACAGTCCAGACGGATAACCACTGTGCCACCAGTTCTCCAGTAGCACACTCAGTAATGTCAGCATTAAAGATCCCATATGCTGTTAACAAAAAGCACCATGAAAAGTTAAACCACTCTTTTTTTTAGTTCATATTGCCATCTATTAACCGATGTGAGGAATACCACCCCCCCGACCCCACTACCACCATGTATGTAAGTCTGGGTAGACGAGAGAAACAAATTCATAGACAGTCATATGTGTGTAAGAAAGAGTTTTATAGACAAGAGGAATTGAACATTAAGAAAACAGCCTAGTTCAGATCAAATCCATAAGTGCGGTAATAGCCCATATGTCCAATACCAATCTATAATTCCACTTCAAACTCATGAAGCACATGTGATGATGCCGAATGCAAGACGATCACAGGCCAGTGAGTGGAAAGCCTTGTGGATCCAGTGGTGGTGGAAGCATCTCAGCACTGGCAGGGGTCTCCACGTGCCTTCTCGAACTGTGAGGCTCTGGCTGCTGTCAGCCTGTCTCCTTGTGGCTTGTCGGCTGCAATGTCTCCCAGGGAGTGAGTGTGTGTCCCGCCTCCAGTGAGCTATTTATCTCCTTAACACCTCCAGATGAGGTCATCAGACTGCCACCTGATTGAAAGGCTATACTCCACCCCTTCACTCTTCATCCTCTCAAGTTGACAACAGACTATGTAACTACCACACCAAGAAAAATGTTAAGTCTTCCATGAGACATGGATTCCATATTACCCTGGGAAAACATTAGCCTGTAGGATTTGAGAAACTCTGAGATCAAGGCATGAAGTCCTGGTGGTGCCGTGACTCAGATGTTGGCCGTTCAAACCCACCTGTCCTGGAAAGACTTAGAGCCTCGGAAGCCCTAGCCCTTAAGATAAATTCATTCTGCCCAGCGAGGTAATCACCAGCCTGCTCTGTCCTTCCAGCTGCCTGTGATTCACCTACACTCTCCGGAATGGCCTGTCCTGTGCACCTGCCCTCCCTCCAGGATGTACCTGGGCCTTGGCACTGGCCCAGACCGCTCCTCCCGGGGACCGGAGCTCAGCATGGAAGCCCCACTTCTAACAGCCTTCCGGTCCCCAAAGGTCACACTGCAGAAACAACAAAGGGCCTCTCTGTCCCAGCATTTCAGGTGGCCGCCACCACCCGCAGAAACCACCCACTCGACCTTCTGGTTTTATGAATTAATAAAGCAGCCCGGTGACTGGCTGGACCAGAGAGGACCTGGCTCCTCTCCTCCCCATCCCATCCCTCAGGCTCCGGGAAGGGCCTCCCTTATCTCTCAGGCACACAGGGCACTAGGGGGCCGAAAACATCGAGTTCCTTGGCTAAAGATAACTAACAGCCACTGGAGTGTTTTGCCCAAAGTAAAACATCTTATCAACACGGGAGGCATTCTGTCTGTGTTCCTGGGCCGCATGGCATGTTGGAGCCTGGATTACATTCCCAGCTATTTTCTGGGGACCATTAACTTACACACACACACACACACACACACACACAAAGTCCTGCTGGGGTGTGTGTTGGTGGCGAGGGAGGAGGTGTGAAAGAAAGACACATTCCACATCTAATTACCACTGATCCACAGGGCTGGGAAGAAGTCTTGGCATGGACTGCCAATTGCTTCCATGCTGAGAAAACACAAATTATTCTCCGGAAAGAGACACGCGCTACCTAGGGCCACCCTAGGAAATGGGCGAGGTGCATTTCTGGTTCTCCCAGTACTACTCACACGTCCCCCCTGACCCCACGCTATTCTCCCCCCTTGGGGCATCCCCCAATTGTAAAACTTTCCACAGCCCCCCCACGCGACAACCCTCTTGTGCTATGAAGGCCAGTGCTTCCCTTGCCAGCTTGTAAAGCCAGAGTGTGTGGTTGGGCTCGGGGCATGGCTACCTCGCCCAGGTAATGACGGACCTGCGAACCCTCCTGACTTAGTTTCTATCTGCTGGGAGATGTGGTTTTCCCCAAAGCCTCAATCCCACTCTGACAAGACCTGGCTTGGAATTTTGGTTCCCACCCTTGGCAACTTAGTGACCCTGGACAAGACCACTCCCCTGCTGGAGCCCCTGTCTCCTGACAGCAGCCCCGAACAGAAACAGCCCCACCCTTACTGGGGCGGGAGGCTGGGAAGATGATTGGCAGCTGATTATCCAGGGTCGGATAGGCCAAGTGCTGCTGTACAGTCGGTTCTGAGGTACGGCCCCTCTGGTGCGTGGACGTCAAACTGTGTTCTGTAGCATGTCCAAGGACGGGTTAGCATGCCAGGCCTTTCTCCCTGCATCAACTTGATGGCCTTTGGGGGCCCGCTGCGCAGTTAACTGTCTGCACCAGTTGGTTGGGTGCGCAGGAGCCCTGGTGGTGTCGTGGTTAACAGGTGGAGTACTAATGGCAAGGTCAGCGGTTCAATACCACCAACTGCCCCACGGGAGACAGACGAGGTCTTCCGTCTCAGAAGCCCACGGGGGCGGCTGGGCAGTCCCAGGAGGTCGCCCTTGAGTCGTACCAACTTGACGGCGGCGATTTTGATCTTGGGGTTGGGAGCTCTGCTGTTACTAACAATTGGACAGAGGCCCCCACATTCCCGAAGGAGTGGCACGGGCAAAACTGGCTAGAGGTTCAGCAAAGCAGCTCGGAATAGGGCTCTGACTTATAGGGACTCTGCCCTGAAGACCGGCCCCTCCGCCCCCCCCACCCACATTCTCAGCACCCAGGAGGCCAGGTCTGCAGCCACTCACAGGACAGGCACTGGAGGGGTTCCCAAGGCCTGTTACCGCCCACGTTCCTGGCCTCTGGCCTGGGGACCCACCCTGGGTCCCTGGGCCTGGCCCCTCTGAGGGCCAGGGGACAGAAACGTTCCCCCTGGCTGGGGCGTGGAGCTTCAGGGTGCTGGTATGCGGTTGTTTTCCTTCTGTCATGGGGTTTCCACGTGGCGGGATGGAACTTCGCTCGAGAAGCGGGCTCACGATTGTACATCGGATAACTCAGGGCTCAGATCCCAGGAGAGGGCCAGTGCCCTGGAGAGGGTGTCCCCGCGTGGTGCAAACACACAGGCGGTGGATGGAAAGGCTGGGTGTTCCTCTCTACACAGGCCTGCCTGGTGATTGGCTTCTGAAGAATCCACTACAACAAGACCCCCGCCTGACCGACAGCGAGGGGCCACGAGCCACGGCCGTGTGGCTTTGGGTGCTGCTGGGTCCGCAGGGACCCACAGTGACTCCCCCATAGAACTGCCCCACTGTGTTTCCTAGATTGAAGGACGGGGGCCAGGTCTTTTCTCCTGCCTGTCTGCTGGTGGGTTTGAAATGCCCCACTTTTGGTCCATAGGCAAGCCCTTGCCCATGGCTCCACCAGGCCCCAAGGGGGAGCAGGAAGGACCCTTTCGTTGACTCCATGCTCAGTTGGTGTGAAGGACTTTGGGGACGTGGGCTGGGGAAGAGAGGACAGAGTAGTATGGCCACCTTGACCCCCACGCCCCCGCCTCTCTCTGAGAGGGGACAGGTGCAGCCGAGTCCCTGGAACCAGTCCTTGGAAGACAGACCCCCAGTGGATGCCGAACCTTGGTCTGGGGCTAGGCAAGGGGGGTTACCACTCAATAGGCAGCTTGACCACATGCCAGTCCTCCCTTCGATGTGGCCTCAGGCAAGTCACTTCACCTTGAGGGCCTCAGTGTCCCTGTCGGTGGAGCAGGGCACCCGCGGGCTCCTGGGAGGTTTCCAGCTCCAAGGACAACATCTCTGGGCCTGAACTTTAGATCGGGGAAGATGTTGTCTTCTCCCTTCTGGCTGCTGCTCGGCAGCCAGAGAGGCATGTCTGCGGAGCTGTTTTGAAGCTCCCCAAAAGGAGATGGGGGTGGGGAGAATAGACCCTCTACCTTTCTCTTGGCCAGAAGCCTTCTCTTATTATTTCCTCTGGAACTTCAGGAAGGGGTCAGGAAGCAGGGTCATCTTCGGCACCTCCGGGAGGTGGGGTGGAGGGAATGGTCTTGGGAGGGCCCTGGGTTCACGACTAAGGAGCGTTCCTCATACACTTTGGCCCATTCCCAAAAGACGTAGCCCAGTCCCTGCCCTGGGAGGGGGCGGGGTAGGTGGAGTGGAACAGTACCACTTCCCTGGCAAATGCAAACCCGCACCCCACATAGCCTTGCCGGGGGGCTTGGAGTGTGGATCTGAACAAGCCAGGTGTTTCGCTTCCCTGGCTCCAAAGAGCCTTGGGGAATGCTGCTTTGTGTCTGGGAGATCCTGGAGATGCTAACCGGCGGGCTGGGGGGTAGAGGAGAGTGTTGCCGACCGGCAGTGCCCCTGCATGGGCAAGCAGGTGCTCAGGACTATTTTTGGTGGGGCTGGCAGGTGCTGAAGCCAACGGGTGTCACCAAGTTGGCGGGGGATGCAGGGAGGACCGTGTGGCCAATGCCAGCTGGTGGGGGTGGCCCTAAAACTTCCTCTGACCACGTCCTCCCAGGCCCTTCTCCCCAGATGAAGAGCCCAGCGTCTCCACCTAGTCACCTCCACCATGCACACCCAAGTTGACTCCTGCCAGGGCACGCGGGCTCCAAAGGGGGGCGAGGCTGCCTCTCCCTGCTCTCGGGGAGCTCAGCATTCTGAGGGGGTGGCAGGTGACAACGGTGACAGCTACAACGTGGTGGGATGCAAGCTATTGTGGGAGAGAATGCAGGGGCTGCCGCAACCCCAGGGAGACATCGCTGTGAAAAGAGGGCGCATGAGAGGAGGCACAGGGCACCTGCAGTCCTGGGTGCGGGCTGCAGACATATCCTCTTAGTGGGAGACAAAAGTGGACACGGAGTTGACAGGGAGTCACATGGGCCGAGGCCTGGAGGGAAGGAAACCCAGAGGCAGGCTCTTCTGATCACTGCTTGGGTCCTGGGAACCCCAGCGGCCACTCCGCACCACGGAAGCACGGCGGTGGGCAGTGGGTGGGCCTTAGGGAGTCCCGACCATTGCCTGCTCCTCCACTCAGTAGCTGCAGGACTCTAGGCTGACTTCACACCTTTCCAAGTCTCAGCCACCTTATTGGTGATCACCCTCCCTGGAGGATGACTGGGCGAATTCAATTCAATGGGAGTGTGTGCCCAGGCAGGCGGCCATGCCCAGCAAATACCAAGAACTGTGATGGGCAGCACCGTTCAGATTCTGCCCACCTGTCTCATTGTGTCCAGTCCCTCTGAAGGTATGCCCAGTGGTTGGCACACCCTACTTTCCGGCCCCAGAGCCTCAGGGGCCTTCATTCCCCACCCCTTTGACCCCCCCTCCCATTTGGTTACTCTTGGCCAAGGTTTCCTGTAGGAAGGGCCCTGCCTGGCCCCAGAGATCCTGAGAGACCACACCACACCCTTGCCAAAGCCAAGCCCTTCCCATATGTACACAGCAACTCTTACTGAATCCACACATCCACCCCGGGGATATAGATTAGGCAAACGAAGGTTCACAGAGGCAAGAAGATTTGTTAGCTCAAGGTCACATGGCTTGGGGGGGGGGCAGGCGTGGCGGTCAGCTGTGGCTCCCATGGTGACTAGCTGGTATGCAGGTTTTCAGGTATGCCTAGCACTGCTCCAGTAGGACACCATCCATCTCCTGAACATGGAGGAAGCTCCGAGGACCACGCCCACTTGGCAGTGCATCAAATGGAGACCTGGGGAGCACACAGGATGCATGAAAGGCCACACAAGGCCACACAGCCAGCACAAATCAAAATCCTACCTGTGGTTGAATTGGGGTGCCCACCATGACCTGCGCTTTGTCCTCACTTCATGCTAGTTGCATCTGCCAGCCTGTTCCTGCCACCTGCCACAGGGCCTTTGCACCTGCTGTTCCCCTGCCTGAAATGCCCCTTTACACAGATCTGCATACAGACTGGCACCTTCTTTTCTGGGTTTCTATTCCATTCTATTCTATTCTGGGTCAGCACCCCAAAGAAATGTACTTCCCATCACCCCCTTCCAACTCCACATCTTGTTCACAGTGTTGACTATGTCTCCTCACAGGAGTCCTCTGAGTAATGCCAGAATCTTCAGCCTCTGGCCTGTGGGGACTGAGGGGGAACCCGACCTTCTAAAAAGTTCAAAAGGCTGACGGAGCCTACTCTCCAGTCTACCCTCAGGACCTTCTCCCAGACACCCAGTCTCCTGCTGTGCTTGAAAGCACAGACTCTGATTTCTGGGCCTGTCACAGACCACAGAAAGTTACAGAGCGGGCACTCACAGCACCTGGGGGTAGACTGGGGACCCAGGAAAATGGCAAGATGCCTCATCATTTGTCAAGGCACAAACTAGAGGGAATTCCCCAAGACCAGCCTGTGGTTGTGTTGCCTGAGATGGGGGCCGGCGGCGTGCCCCCCTGCTGGTAGGGATACAAAGAAAAACTCAACTTCTCTCCACAAAATGGCAGCATGGGGGTTTCCAACCAGCTCCAGGGGATACAATTAAGACCAAAGCAGCAAATGGAAACAGATGCAAATCTGTAAAATTTGGATGGAATAGTATAATCAGATTGGGGGGGGGGGGTGCGCAGAAATACAGGTTAAAGACTTTGGAAGATGCCTGGTAAACCCTTTCAAAAGCCTGATGACAGAGATCATGGCCAGCACTGGGAAGAAGCCCACACATACAAAGCTGACCGGGTGGCCGCCCGCTTCGAGCCGGACACAGCTGTTGCCAACTCTGCTCGTCAAGAGATGTTTCTGCCACGTGCTTTCTATGAGGGTGATTGAGTTTCTTGCAGGGTGTGACCCTTCATGTTTCCCACTCAGGCTATCGCTCCAGTTTGCCCACGTTTGACAAACCCAGGTGGAACGGCTATGCTTCCACCTCTCTGGTCCTGATTACACTGGTTAGAACTGATTCTACGCCCTCTGGCAGCAGCAGGAGGGCAGGCAAGGAAATATCAACAAAAGCAAACTAAAACTTGAGGAGACTCCAGGAAGCAAGGGCAAGGGGGAGGTCCCACCTCCTCTCTAGGGTGACCTCGGGTGAACACTGGACATGTGCCATTCCCTAATACGTGAACAATTCGTGACTTAGATGAAAAAAGAGAAGAATTTATAGTGAAAAACTGACTGACACACACACACACACACACACACCCATTTACTTTCATTGCTTAAGTATCCTTCCAGAGTTTTTGCGACAAATAAAACAATTACACATACAAAGGAGTTTAAAGGTTCAGGGAGGAATGGAAAGGAGAGAACACTGAATTTGCCCACAAACTTTTTTGAGGCTTCCTCTTCCAGATTCATGTTCTCCCTCCAGCTTCTTAGAGATATTGTTTCCGTATTCTGAACCACACGCCCCCTCCCACCACCACCCCCCTTCCAGTTGCAGACAGACTTCTTCTGTATTTGCACACAAGAGCGCACGCACACGCGCTATTAAACTTCAGGCTATTTGTGATTTCCATCCAACCCTTCCCAAATGAGCTCAGGTTGGAGGGTCAGAAGGGGATTCCCAGGGGGGCCCTCTCAGCTGAAGTACCAGGGCGGGCGGGGAATGGCCGGTTCACTGCACAAAGCTCAAAGCAGACGCCAACGAGCCAGTTCCTGCCCAGAACCAGCATCTGCAGCTCCCGGTTTCCTTCAGCATCGACCGGGTTCTGGCAGAACTCCGAATCCACAGAGAGGTAAAGCGACTGGGCCAAGGTCACAAAGCCAGGAAGGAGTGCGGCCAGGGTGGCCACCCAGCCGGTCGCCACCGCCAGTTTGGGGGCCCACGATCGAGGGCCTCCTGCAGTCTTTGCTCCCCACACCCACTTCTTCTTCAGGGCTGGGGGGCACAACCGGGTGCCCTGAGGTCAGGGCCCAGGGTCAAGTCCCCAGTTTCGCGTGGCCGGCCCTTCCCCGCCCGCGCTCGGCTCCGCTCCGCGACTCGGCGTGTCGGTGCGCTGCGGGCGCGCAGCGTCTGCGGGTCCCCGGGTGCCGGCGAACCCGGAGAAGGACGCGCGGCGGCGGGCCAAGTGCTCGGAGGACGCCGCCTCGCCTGCGCGGCACCCACGGTACCGCCGAGGCGGCGCGCGCGCGGGGACCCGGGCGCCCCGGCGGCAGGTCTCCCGCCGCCGCCTCCTCCTGCCGGGTCTGGCTGACTTCAAAACTTTTCGCCTCCTGCCCGCCGCCTCCCAGCCCACGGGCCGTCGGGGGCGGCGCGCGCGCGCACCTGCCCCGGTTCCGAGCTCGTCCCCCGCCCGGGGTCCGGCTCCCTGCACCCCAGCCCGAGCGCCCCGCGGCTCCCTACGCGCCCAGGGGCCGGCCGGGACCCACTCGGAGGAGGGGGAGACTGAGGCGCGGAGAGAGCCGGTACTCGCCCAAGGTCACGCTCGGCGACGAAACCCGGCGGGGGCCGGGTGGGGGGCGGGGAACCCCCCGTCGCCAGCTCGGCCGCGCCCACGCCCCCCCCCCCACGTCCCGCGGGTACTCACAGCCGGTCTTGCCCACGAGCTCCCGCACCTCCTCGGACGCGGAGTGGGCAGCGCCCATGGTGCCCGCGGCGGGGCTCCGGGTGCGCGCCCCTCACAGGGCCTGGGGCTGGCCTCGGCTACGCAGCGGCCGGTCCTGCCTCCGGTCCCAGCGCGGGTCGGGATGCCGGTCCGGCCGGGAGCCGCGGGTTCCGCGTGGGGAAGGAGCGCGGCCTCATATAGCGGCGGGCAGTGCCGCGCGCGGTCCTAGCGCACGCCGGCTTCGCGCACTGCGGGCGGGGGGGGGGGGGGGGTGCGGGTTGCGCACCGCGCCTGGGGCGGAAACGGCGACGAGGGGAGGGGACCGAGCGCGCACCGTGGAGGTTCCCCTCGCTGTCTCTGCTCCTCATGGCTCCCCCCTTTCACCACCACCCTCCCCACCCCCTTCGCCTCCCTGCCCTGGCTGGGGAGAGGTAGGATTGAGAAGGGGCCTGGGGAAGTTCAAGGCCACCGGCATCTCTGCCCCACCCCACCCCAGTGCCTCCCGCTGTCAGCTCTTGAGACAGAGAAGAGGGGCGTGGCCCACAGCTGAGGAGTCCTGGTGACGCTATAGGGTTAATGACAGAAGTTCAAACCCATCCGCCACTCCACGGGAGAAAGATGAGGCTGGCTACTTCTATAATGGTTTACAGCCCCGCAACCCCTGGATGGGAGGAGGGCCACTCTCTGTGGTTGTGCTGTGGTAAACAACCATAACTAAGAATAATGGTCCCGAAGGCAGCGGGTGCGCGCTTCTCCCCGGAAGCCCCCTGCCTCCTCCCTTCAGTAGCTTCTATGAGGTGGATACCGTCACTCGCCCGACCCCTGACTGGCGGCTGACAACAGATGGGCGCGTGAGGCGTCTGTGACCAGCACCTGCCATCGGATCTGGAACCTAAGCAAGTGTTCCCGGCAGGTGGCCACCACGGACTCCACAGGGCCAGCACCCTGCCAGGGCCGCACGCCGCCAGTCAGTCAGACCCCTTCGGAGGGCCCTCCTTCGAGCGCAGCGCCGGCCGCGCAGTGACGATGACCATCAGGGATTGCGCGTCTGTCCGGGCCTCCAGCCAGCCTCTGTAATTGGTGCTGGGGGTGGGGGCAGGGCGCCGTGAGTCCACCTGCATCCGCTTCTCCGGACGCAGGGGGGCGATGCTGAGCCCATTCCTTTCCAAGAGGATCCTTTCCCTCCCTAGGGCGGGGAAGCGGGGCTGCAGGGGGTCTCTTCACACAGCCCAGCAGAGGAATTTGCTTCACTCTTGGCTAAAGGCATCGCATCGGTGCCTGGGGTTCTGCACTTCAAAGCACTCAGACGTGCTGGGTTCCAGTCATTTGGCCTATAAAATAGCTGTCTTCCAAATTTCTTGGCATTAGACCAGTGAGTGCTTCATCAGCTTGTTGAAACCTTTCAATGGGTGTTTCAATCAAACCATCGATTCCTGGAGCCTTGTTTGGGGTGAATGCTTTGAGTGCAGCTTGAACTTCTTCCTTCAGTCCTGTCGGTTCTTCTCCTATGCTGCCTCTTGAAATGGTCGAAAG
The DNA here is from genome assembly GCA_004026705.1 of Nesogale talazaci. NCBI lineage: Eukaryota > Metazoa > Chordata > Mammalia > Afrosoricida > Tenrecidae > Nesogale > Nesogale talazaci. The sequence goes on along the minus strand of PVJH01028968.1, from coordinate 3,011 downwards.
TCCACAAGTTCTTTTTTGGTCCAATGACTCTGAGTAGTCTTTTCATCTTCTTTGGGTGCATCCTGCATCATTCCATATTTCCCCCCTGGAATCTTCCAATATTTCAGCTCCATCCTTTCCAAAGAAAAGTGACCCAACAAGCAGCGCACGGTACTGAACAGCATCATTGATATCGCATGCAAGTCAAATTTTGCTGAAGATCATCCCCCAATGGCTACAGCAGGACATTGACAGGGAGCTGCCAGAGGTTTGGCTTGGATTCAGAAGAGAACGTGCAATGGGGTTTGGCTTGGATTCAGAAGAAAACGTGCAAGAAGGGATATCATCGCTGGTGTCAGATAAATCTTGGCTCAGAGCAGAATGTTTCACAGACTATGCCAAGGCATTTGACTGTGTGGATCATAACAAATTATGGATGATCTTGAAGTTGGGAATTCCAGAACACTTCACTGTGCTCACGTGGAACCTGTGAACCCAACAAAGGAATACTACATGGTTTAGAAGAGTTGGGCTGAGGCCCAGTGGCGTAGTGGTTGTGTGCGGGACTGCGGCCCACTGGGTTGGCGGTTCAAATCCAGCAGCAGCTCTCCAGGAGCAAGGCTGGGCCTCCCACTCCCACCAGAGGGCAGTGATACCCCCCCCAAAAAAAACAAACACAAAAAAAAGAGCAGAGAAAGTTGTGTTTGGGGGCTGTATCCTCTCACCATGCTTATTCATTCCGTAAGCTTAACAAATAATCAGAGAAACTGGTTTGTATAAAGAAAAATGCTGGATCAGACTGAAGGAAGGCTTCTTGATAACCTGCAGTATGCGGATGGCACACCTTGCTTGCTGTGAGGACTTGAAGGCCTTGCTGATGAAGATCCAGGATTGCAGCCTTCAGGGTGGATCACAACTCCATGTGAGGAAGACCAGAATCCTCACAACTGGACCAATAGGTCACATCATGATAAACAGAGTGTGGCAGTCACCCAATCTGGTGTCAATTTGAGGATTAAGAGGGTAAGGGTGGAGTCTAGCCTGTCAATCTGGAGCTAGCCAATGAGATCTGTGTGGGCATGGCTTTCTCCTGAGAATTCTGGGAAATCCAGCTGGATTTCCCCCCCCTTGGAGATGAGAGACTCACTCCTCAGTCCCTTGGAGATACTCTACCAATAAGACATAAGGGCCCCTCCCTAGGAGACACTGCAGCTGACGAGACACATGGCAGCATAGAAGATAGGCCTCGAGCCCTGGAAACTGGAGGAGCCACGAGATTCCCCTGCCAGCACTGGGATGCTTCCACCGCCACTGGATACACAAGAATCTGCACCCACTGGCCTGTGATTGTCCTGGCGTCATTGCACGTGCTTCGTGAGTCTGAAGAAGATTTTATAGACTGGTATCGGACATATGGGCTAATATCAGACTTGTGGGCTTGGACTGGACCGGGTTTGGGATGCTTTCTTTTGTTTATAAACTTCTCCCTTATATACATGTGCATGTTTATCAATTAGTTTCTCTAGTCTTCCTGGACTAACACACGGATAAAAGATTGCAGTTGGCACAGATTTCCTCTTGCTCAGATCCACAGTCAGTGCTGATGGAAGCAGCAGTCACGTGACCAAGTGGCAGGCTGTGTGAGGTCAGTCCGCCGCAAGGGGCCTCCTTACAGTGTTGCCCAGCAAGACCGTTACTTCGAGGACTGAGGTGTCTGACCCGAGCCGTGGCATTTTCAATTGCCCTCCTGCAGAGGGAAAGAGAGAAGAAGACGTGATCTGGAGAGACCGGCCCTTGGAGAAGGACATCTTGCATGGTGAAAGGGAAGGGGCAGGGCCAAAGAAGGGACCCTGGACAAGATGGATTGGCACGGTGGCTTCCACCAGGGGGTCACGCCTAACCATGCATGTGAGGCTGGCACCAGCATGGTGTTGTGTGCCTGGGTGGCTGTGAGCCGTTTGTTGACCCAGTAACTCCTCAGGCAGTGCTGTGGCCCGGGTAGGCTGAGAAAATGATGGCTATGGGGGGAGCCTCGGCCAGAAAGAGGACTCTAGAAACCCTGGGGGGCTTCTGGGGTCAGGGAAGGGGGCGTTCAAGGTCCCTTGGGAAGTGGGGCAGCCGAGCCAACCCATCGAGGCGAACGGCTGGGAACCATTTTGCCCTGACTTAAAATATCCATTCCTGGAATTCCACTCCATGAAGGGATTTCAGCATTCCGATAGATATTGAGTGAGCAGGCGGTGGGGCTTGCTGCCGGGGAGCTGGAGCAGCTGGCTTCTTGTCCTACACTGGCTGCATTTTGGCACAGTCGCTCCCCAGAGCTGAGCCAGGGACAGGGTAGGCTGGTAGGGGCCCAGCTCTGGGGTCCTGTTCTGCAGGGAGAGGGGCAGATGGCTGACCGCTGTGCCTCGGGTGGGGGTGCAGGGGGAGGTGGAGGGAGCTAGTTTGCTAGTCTCCTGCCTACCCTGGCCTCTCTCCGTTCTGGCCAGCACAGGTGCTTGAAGTCCCCAAAGCCTGGAAAACACCCCCCTTCTCCCTCTTTCAGTCTCAGCTCTGCAGAAACCTCACCCAGGACCTCCTTTGTCTTCTTTGATCCTGGTGCCAAAGCACTCCTCCCTTCAGCAGGAGCAGGTAGTCCAGCAGCATCCTGTGGGAACGACAGGGTCTGGAGAAACATGCCGGAGTCCTGGTGACAGCAGGAAAGGTTTGGGTTAATGGTCAGGGGTTCTCCCTGTGTTCTGAGACACAAGCAGGGACAGAACAGCATTTGTGCCTAAGGGCCCCTAGTTGCAGTTGGGGTGGGGTGGGGATGGTAGGGAGAGCAGGAAGGTGGTACAAGGTAAACATGGACTGGCACCTGGAACTTTCCAGCCAGAATAGACTCTGGAGAGAGAGAGAGAGCATTCTTTTATGTTGAACTCAAGGGAGTTGGTGACAGTCCCCAGCCACAGTCCCTGTGGACACGCACTAGGTGGGGGAGCTAGAGGCTCTGTGGTCCCTGGGTGGCCCCACTGCGCGCTGCCCCGCTTCCC